>AYEL01084655.1:0-37071 GCA_000484575.1 Olivierus martensii
TAACCGCTGAAAACCTTCACCGATTTGAATCCGTTGAAAACGACCAATACGTTCAAACGCATGGCCGTTAGAATTAAAAATATTAAATAAATTTTCGTAGCGAGCGATTCCTGACGTGATAAATGCATCAAGAATTGGCTCCATGCCAAAACTCAGTGTGTTCGGTTTCAAGAAAAACACCCGGTATATATATATATATATATATATACAGTATATAGTAAAAATAAAAAAATGTTTATTATTAATATGGTGATTATTTTTTCCTTATTGTTTAAAAACAAAATTATTGAACCACTATATAAATAATTTCAAAATCAGAAAAATATTTGAAAATGCATTGTTCAAAACTACAAATAATAATTCGTTGAGTGTGTGGCTTGTTAAAATAACACATGGTGAGGACCAACGAATCAACTGGAGGGCCGCGGTCTGTGCATCGCTGATCTACAGTAAACTCATGTATAGCTTAATTAAAAGATCTTTGGAAATAATTACTTATGATAGATTTTAAATATAATGTAACTTCATTTGTTTTCAAAATTTTCGCATGCTTATGTATCATCATACACAATGAAAAGCAGATATAAGTATAGATAAAAATTTTATATATAATATTGCATAATGAAAAAAATTGTTAAATCATTCATATTCGATTTTATTTATACTATAATTAAATATCACCAAAAGAACAAAATTACGAATCTAATTTCAATATTAAAATTTTGTTGCATTTTGTTTCAATTTTCTCAATTATTTCTGTATATTCTGTGTTCAATGACTGTATTCTTGAATAAATTTTATAATGGATATATACTGGTAAGCAGGCACGCAGCTATATATAATAAAATTCAGTAGGAAAACAAAAGCATTAACAGAAAATTTACCAACTTAAAAAATTATTTATATATAATATAAATTTTTATTTATAACAAGTTTTATACAAATGTGAATATGTATCACATATCTTAATACATTGGTCCTTGTATAAGTATATATATTAGAAAATAATTTCAATCACAAAATTAAATAATTGCTAAAAAATTTACACCCAGTAACAATAAATTATTTAAATATTTGTATATGAAAATATTTATCAAACAATCTTGATTATTCATATTCATGAATAGAAAACAAATATGAACAAATAAGGATTTAGTTTTCAATTATTATCAAATTCAAAACTGTTTACCTGATATATAAATAATATGCTATTTTTTATTTATACAATGGCAATTCAAAAATTATTCACCGACAATTTTAAAATTAATCAATTATAAAAATGCATAAAACTATTAGAAAATCAGCACTGTCAGTAAGAAAATATATTTATTATTAACTATTTGCCTGCTAACAGTGCTGATTTTCAAACATTTTTATATTGTTTCAGCAGAGAATTATATTATGGAAGATAATGAATATAAAAATGCAATCTTTTATTTAATTTATTCAATTAAAAATAATTGAAAGTTACTTTTCTCTAAATTTTTATTATAAAGATATGTTTTAAGAATATATTAAAGAGGAAGTTAAACAATTACTGTATAACTAATCACAATATACATATATATACAACATCTGTACAACTTACTGAAAGTAAAATTCGAAATAATCTTTTTAACATTATAAATTTAGTTACATCAATTAAAAATCAATTATTTTTCATTCCTATCTGATTTGCTTCAAAAAGATCTCAAATTAACTATACAGTATTTTTTCATTTATATAGTTAAAGAAATATGACAAAGTCTCAACTATCTGACTTAAACAGAGCAAACAGTATTTAGATAATGCAGAAACTGGCAAATAAAACATTGTAAATTAAATAATAATAATAAAATTTTGTATTTGTATTAACATTTAAGCTAATCACATGAATAATAATATGTGTGCATAATGATTAGTTTAAATGTTAGCATTCAGATAGTTGTCTGCCCAGGCATTATATCATCATGCACAATGATTACATAATGCCTGTTGCAGACAACCATTGCATAATGCAATGGTTATCTGTACAGATATCACTCTATTAGAAATAGAGTGATATCTGTACAGACAACCATGCTAGAGCTAGGTACAAACATCCACTATTCACAGAGCCTTTTCATAGTTAAAAATTAACATAAAACTCTTCACACATCAACAAGATTTTATGACTATGACTTTTATTGAAATGTCAGATAACCAAACGTCAGATAATCAAGACTTAAATTTATAAAGTATAGGAGATTTTCATACTGTAGGAACTAACTGGTAAGGAAATCCATCTTCTTCATGACAACAGTACCTCCATAATAATAAACTCACAATAAGTAATAAAATAAACAATGGAATACCCAAGACGACAATAATAATAATAGCTGTAAAATTAAATATTAAATTTAATTTGATTATTATTTAATTTGATATTTTATTAATAATTTCACTCACCCTGTTGTGACAAAATTGGTGTTTGACTAATTAATCCACATTCTTTTTTCCAGTCTGAAGGTATAATGTCTCTTGTAAGCTGTACAAATTTTCCAAGTTGGCATCTTTTGCTACATCTGGGTAATTTAAGAATATTTATTTTCTGGGGTTCTTGTATAGGATTAGAAGTATTTAAATACAATATTCTAACTGTGTGGTCTTGGTAACCATCTGAATGTAACTCAAAAATAACAGTAGCACAATATGGTGGAGCTATTCTGTTAAATACTTCTAATGCATTCAATAAAGCAGCAATCAATGTATCATGCTATAAATAAAATTATTTATATAAAATTTACTTGATTTTATTAGAGTAAATTTAAATTTTGTAAAATAAAAATTATAAAAAATTTTCATTTTCATTATATTTTTACTTACTGTTGAATACATATATATTTTAATTTTATTTGATAACTGTCCTTTTGCTTTTTGAAGCATATGATTAATAATTTCATTTAAAAGTGGACCTAGAAACAGAATATAACTAAATAAATTTATTTTAAATCTTTTCATTTTCAAATTTTTAAAATCAATAAATATATAGAATGTTCAAAAAATAATCTCTCTTATAAAACATTAAGCCTGAAGTATCAATGTTTGTATATATTTCAAGCAGAATAGTATATTTTCTCTTTAAATATTTTATGATGATTTCCTGGCCAATTTTCTCATAATTACTGGTATATAGCAAATGAGAAATAATTGTCAGTGCAGTGCATTACCGCTAATCTATATACATTTCTGTGGAATTCTCTATTTCTAAGGCAAATATTGATATCTAATAAATGCACAGCATTATCAGACAGCAACCTCTAATTACTAAAGAGTAACAAAGATCCTTATCCTATGGAAAAATAGAATGGCCATATATAGACTTCTCCTAGAATATCACAACCTGAGTTGACATGAAGAGTGTATCAGTTCTACTAAATAAAATTATGAGCAACACCTTCAAGAACATGATACTAATGATGAGAAGGCCAAATTAGCACAGTCCTATCCATCAGGCATTTAGAACATAATATTAACATACACTGACAACACTGAAAGTGTTTTGAAATATAAAAAATATATGACAAAATAGAAATTATGATTGTAGCAACAATAAAATATGAATGAAACAAAATTGATCTATTACTTCCCCATCTTTGAAATGGAATATATTGCAACATTGCTTATAGAAATTGTTATTTATGTAGATGATAAAGAATTTATTCCAGTAATCACAGACAAAATAGTTCCTAGGCTAAAAGTCCATCTGCATAAAAGTCTGAAATATCATTCTTTGGAACATCCTTATTATATACTATTTTTATTAATCCAGTACAGATAATCTTAACTAATGACAGTGTTCAAACCAAATCCATATAATTGTAAGTCAATGCAGTCATAAATTGGAAATACAATAGAATCTTAGTTTAACAGATCCCAATTTAATGAATTTTGGATTTATTGGACAAAATATTTGAACTAAATTTTTATTTGGTCCTCAACGAACATTTGAAATTTATTTTAGTCATCACTATCAGCCAATGCAAAAATTTCTATCAACAAAAAATGGAGAGTATAATAAATAAATTACAGTGGGTGATCGGTTAATGAACATAATCCGTTCTAAGACAATGTTTGTTATCTGAATTGTTCATTAATTGATCATTGATTTACCATAGGTTTTTATTGGAATTTGATTAATTCATTCCAGAGACCCAAAAAAACATAAATAAAAAATTATATAATTTTAATTTCTTGAATACTGATTCTAGTACTGTTGTGAAGAATTTAGGAGTGATTGGATCTCCTTGTTTAATTCCTCTTCCTACCTTGAAAGTTGTTCCTACTTATTCTAATTTGATAGATACTCAGTATGCTTATAGATTATTTGGAGTAGTCTGATATATTTGTTTTCTATTCTCATATATTGTTGAGTGTATGCAGAAGAGGGGAGAGTTCTATAGAGTCAAAGTCTTTGCTATAATTAATAAAGGCAAGATATAATAGTTTACTGCAGCATTTCCCAAATTTTTTCTACAACGGAACACTTCACAAATCCTGATATATTCATGGAACACCTTTTATAGTATAGGTAGATATTAATAATAAATTAGGTAAGTAAGTATAAGAATTAAGAAAACAATCAAACATTTATTATCAAATTGTAATTATGTAAAATATAACACATGAAAATAGTATGTATAAATTAGCCACTCTAGTTTCAAGTTGGCACAACATTTAAAATCATATCAGGATTATATTAATTTTCATAATTTTTTTACAGAACACTTAATGACCTCAGCATAACACTGGTGTTCCGTGGAACATAGTTTGGGAAACACTGGCTTATTGCATTCTTGGTATATTTCTATTGTTTCGCTTATTATCTGTAGATGATTTATTATAGAATATGATTTTCTAAATCCATCCTGTTCATAGGATTTTTCAGAATCCAATTGATTATAGATTCTTTTAAATGATATTCTCATGAAGAATAGCCTTAAATTCTAGTACAGTGGATGATCAGTTAATATATAAAATATAAATAAATACTAATTTCCTGACTTAGACAAATAATTAATATCAAACTGTCTATCTCCATGAATATTAATTTTCCAAAGGATGTCAACCATTTTATTCATGTGGATAAAATGATTTTTTAATTTTAAATTATTTAAAATACATTATTGAATTTAACAAACGATAACAAAATAGTAAAAAACCAATACATAAGTCTTTTTTGACTCCATCACAAAAAACTCCAATTTCCATTTCATAGAAATTAATTAACTCTGAATGTAAGCAAAATCAATTTATGCTCTTCTATCAAAATGGAGTTCTATTCGAAATAAGATTGATCAGCTTGAAGCCATACTGTCATTTGGGTACCTTACAGTTTGCTTAATCGAAACCTGGTGTTCTAATATCGATGATGACATCTACAATCTGTATGACGCTTATGCATACAAACTTGTAGAAAATCACCTTATTGTTAGAAGAGGCAGTGGAATCTCTGTGGCTTACAAAGGCTATCTACCCCCCTGCTTTTACTCTTCTCAACCAAGATAATATCGTAATCGTTCTATTTCAAAGTATCAAATTACTAATTGCTTGCATATATCTCTCTCCAACAGACTCAATGGAACAAAAACTATTAATGATACAGCAGCTAATAAAAATATTGCACAAGAATAAAAACAATAATATATTACTATGTGGAGACTTCAACTTTGCCAATATTGAATGGAATAATCATACACCTATCTATTCATTCTTATTTCAATATCAGAAATTATTCATCAAAGACATTTATTGTAATTTAAATTTAAATCAAATTATAAATTTTCCTTCTAGAGGAGAAAACATCCTGGATCTGATATTTACGAATATTTGTGATATTTATGTTAATGAATCAATTGGTTTCTTATCTGATCATTTACCAATTTTATCATCATCAAATAGTATTTTCAAAACTCCCAACAATATTTCATATCGCAATGTAAAACTATGGAAACAATGCAATTGGGAAATCATTGTTGAAGAATTTTGCAAATTCTCATAGCACAAAGTCTACAATTCTGATATAGACCTTGATGATTTATATAGGAGAATCTACCAACATATTGACAATATCATTGATTGGTATGTGCCTACCGGTAAAATCATTGACAAACATCCATGTTGGATATCAGCTGATAGTAAAAGAATTCAGAAAAAATTAAACAAGTTACACAAAAGATGGAAAATATTAGGGTTTTATACTGATAGATATGAATACTTGATGCTAAAACGAAAATTATTTGACAGTTATAAAAAGGATAAAATTAATTTGTGAGGAAGTTAACTCTTATTTTATTTTATTATTTATCGTTATTTTCATTATTATCTAACATATTATATTTTAGTTTTTTACAGTTGACTTACTTCCACTTTCCCCATCGTAATAGTTAGCTATCACGTGTTACGGAATCGGAAACTGTCCTCCAGAAGAGCTGTCCTGGGTAATGATGTCATCATCTAATCTAAATACATTTACCACTGATCTGATATGAGAATATAATAATAATCTCATATTGATGCTTTGTTTGTATATAATTAAATTGTAAAGAGGATGACATGGATTGATAACTCTGTAAGCTAATAAATGTAAACTTGTTACGTGTATTTATGTAAATGAAGCAACACGGGACTGTACATCACTTGATATAAAAGCCGATGCAACCTACGACTTGAGGAAGTGTTGTATCAACATAAGGTTGGCTAAGTGACATCAGAATTCTTGTAAAGGTCTACGATTGTTTGAAGTTTGTATCGATGGTGGAGGTAGTAGATTTAATTAATATTTAAGATTTGTTCTTGTGAATAGTTGTTTTGATATTTGAATTGGATTAATAAAGTTTAGTTGGTTAACTGATTGTTGCTTTATTATAGTTCCAAAAAAGCATTTGTTAACACTTTTGTAAGTGTTTTTGGAGTCTAATAAATTTATATTTTTTATCATCTAACTTGTTTTGAAAAATTCAATTTATTAGCATAAGTTTCTAACATCATTGTTTGTTCTAGTTCTAACACTTAATCGGTACATTTAGTTGTAAGTTCTGATTTCCAGTTTCCGGTTTTGTTTTGTTGGTTAGACATTACATTGTTCGGTTTTGTTTTGTTGGTTAGACATTACATTGTTGTTAGATTGCTTTGAAGTTAATTATTTTTAAGTTAGAGTTTAGAAGAAGACCTGAGCTCAGGCCAAACTCTGGAGAGTAATTATATTTAAGTTAGAACTTTAGCTTAAGACCTGAGCTTAGCTAATTAGTTTAAGTTAGAACTTAGTTAAAGACCTGAGCTCAGGCAAACTCTGGATGCAGGAAACTTAGCTTAAGACCTGAGCTCAGGCCAAACTCTGGATTGCAGAGTCTTTTAGTTTAAGACCTGAGCTCAGGCTGAACTCTGGATTGCAGAGTCGTTAAAACCTGAGCTCAGGCCGAACTCTGGATTGCAGAGTCATTAGAACCATTAGGTTTTAGTTGTAATTAATAGTATCGATATTCGTTAAAATTTGTGCCTTTGCAAATTATATTAGAAAAAATATGTATCAACACAGAAATAATTCAAAAAAGATTTGGAAAGTTATTAACAACTTATCGCATCGTAGAAAACATATAAATAAAACTATCTCCAAAATGGATATCAAGAAAATATATGAAAAATTATATCTGAAATTTATACAAAAAAATACAACAAATTTTTACTTAACTAAACCTGTAGGAGTTAAAATTAACTTTACTGAGAAAGAAGTCATTTCAGCATTAAAATCTAAGAAAAACTTCTCTTCAGGGCCAGATAAAGTTCCAATTTGCTTTTATCAAAAAACCACCCCTTCTGTTGCAGTACATTTTGCTTCCATCTTTAAAATCACCTTTGAACAAGAATATTTGCCTGGAAATATGTAAAGATAATCCCAATCCTAGAAACATAAGAATCCAGCAGATCTTATAGACCATTATGTAGCTACAATTGCTTACAACGAATATTCGAAAAGATGATAATGAAATATACAGGGTGAGTTTTTTATCTTGAGATAACGAAATACTTTAATTGGATCTCATTATTTCGGAAAAAGTTGTAGACAAAAGTTGTTGAGTTTCAAAGGGGCAATGAATTGGTGACCTTGAATGTGACCTTGACCTTGACTTTCAATGTCATTTGAAGGTCAAGTCGGTTTTTTAAATGGGAAGACATACTTTGGGGTGCTTGATTTCAATGAAACTACTACATCCACATTGTTACTCCTGGGTAGTGTTAAAAGTAGTGAATGCTTTTAAAGGTCAAAGTAATAATGTCATTAAAAAATGTGATAAAAATTGTTGGAAAAATCTCTTTCACCTAAACTTTAAGGTCAAGAGTATATCCGATTGTGAAATTTACCTCTCTTTCCATTGCCGAGGTCAAAAGTATGTCTTCCCATTTAAAAAAACTGACTTGACCTCCAAATGACATTGAAGGCCAAGGCCAAGGTCACATTCGAGGTCACCAATTGATTGCCCCTTCGAAACCCAACAACTTTTGTTTACAAATTTTTCTGAAATAATGAGATCTAATTAAGATATTTCGTTGTCTCAAGATAAAAAACAATCTGTATATATTTTCAGGCAAATAACCAAATCTTAAATTTCAACATTATGCATTAAGAACAAAATCTACAATTTCAAATCTCATACAGTTTACTGAAATGATGTATAACAACTGGGAAAATCATCATCATACTCATGTTCTGTTTCTTGATATAACTGGTGCTTTTGACTCAATTCAAATTGACATTTTATATAAACAATTAATTAAAAATACTCATATTGAATATATATTTATATATTGGATCATAAAATACTTACAAAATACAAAATATAGGATTATTCAACAGGATGTTTATTTATCAGATTTCGCACCATTGGCATTGTGCATTCAACTCTAAGCACCTTTCTTTTTGTGTGTTTTATGAATCCAGTTTTTCAGTTAAATATAGAATCAACGCCACCATCATTACAGGCTGACCAACACCTATGATGGAGTCAACCGGAAGGATGAGGTTTCAATGGGTTGGGCCCAGATCCTTCCTGAAAAATTGGAGGACCCCTGGATCCTCCAGAAATGTTAAGCCACAGTTTTACCAAGCAGGCATTGGGCTAACCTGTCATTCCGTCAGTCCGCAGGTCCCACAGTTTGTACTGTGACAAAGTGTTCATTAACCGAACATAAAAATCTTTCGAAAAAGTGTTAATTAACTGATCACCCACTGTATATGTCATTTTCATTTGGTTCTTATCATAAAGCCAATGGGTAATATTTGGGTTTGACTGCCATGTGTTTTTCTAATAGACTGTTGTATTTGCCACGTGTGTGTTGTGTGTCGCTCTTTTTGCAGAAAATTTATTCTTAAAACTTCTGCATGGAATTAAATTCTGATAAAGAAAAATTATTTATATTACTATGTTTAATTAAATAAATTTGAAAATGATATAAAAATTTATGATAACTTCTATATTTTTTAGCATCATTGTCGTCTGTGTGGTCGTATATTTTGCCATAATTGTGCCAATCATTGGCTGCTAACAGCTTCAAGCAGGTAATGTTTCTTTTGTTTTATTCAGTTAAAAAATAATTTGATTGCTTTTATTATTTAAACATTTAATTTATTATTAATTTATAGTTTTCTTAAATATTTACATGAATTTATGTATGATTTGTATTTTAGACGAGAAGCTCGTGTTTGCAGCGAATGTTACATCCAACACGTAGAATTACAAGCAGAATGTAATAGTACTGTGCCAAGTGTAACAGAAGATAGTGAAGATGATGAATTAGAAACAACTAATATTATTAATAATTCCAGTGTAGCTGATCATACAATGGTATCTAGTGATAGTAATTTTGATTCAGGTTTGTATTTTTGGAACATTAATGATATTGAGCAGAGATAGTTAAGATTATCACAAAATGAAATTTCTTCTCGTCTTTTAGCAGGACATTACATTTTTATTAATTATCACAATCCAAAATACTTCTTATAATAATGTTTTTGGTTTTTTCAACCCTCTTCAGTTGTATTTACAATTGGATAAACATTGAATCTTTATCAAACATTCTCTTTTGCTTTGTTATTTTGAACCTGTTGCCATAATGCCCAACTATTTTCTGTAAATATTATTAACTAACATCATATTTAAAACTTTTATCACTTAATTTGGCCAATATTATCAAGATTATTTTTAATAATTTCATAACATAGATTATGGTCTATTTCATAATAACCAAAAAAATACATTTTTTACTTTTGCTATCAATATATCATTTCATTGGTTCCTTTTAATTTTTATAAATCCTTACAAAAGTATGCAGAAAATAATTTGGTGCTCTGATAACAGGTTCAAAATGATAAAAATGCATGAAAATGTTTGATAAAAATTCAATGTTAATGATTATAAATATATCTGAAGAAAGCTGAAAAAAATCTGAAAATGTGACATCTTGTTAGGTGTGAAAAACTTTAATATTAAAATCATTGAAAGATCTTTGTTTTTTTATGAAAACAAATTCCTATTCAAACTAATTATTATAATATAAATATAAAATGCGACATCTTGTTAGAAGGTGTGAAAAACTCAAAGATCTTTCAATGATTTTAATATTAATGTTTTTTTATGAAAACAAATTCCTATTCAAACTAATTATTATAATATAAATATAAAATGCTATCAATATTAAAGTTTCTCAGGAAAATTTAAATACTTTTTGATAAAAAAAATATTGCAGTTTCTGTTATGAGATTATAATTTTTCTTATTATATATTTTTACTAATGGTATTCAAAAAATGTATTTATTAAAGCAGCACAAAACAAACATTACAAATTAACAGATATGGTTTAACTATATTTTTGCAGAAAGGTCTCATTTTAATATAATTTAATTTTGTTGTATAAATATAAATAAATACCTTTGCTATTTTTTCTGTAAATTTAAATTTTTTATTCTGATTATTTTCAAATTATATCTAAGGTCTTTGCTTTTTATAAATACAATGGATTCCGCTTAATTGGGACACATCGGGCCAAGCCATTTTGTCCCAATTAAATGTCTTTGCTTTTTATAAATACAATGGATTCCGCTTAATTGGGACACGTCGGGCCAAGCCATTTTGTCCCAATTATACTTCTTATAATAATGTTTTTGGTTTTTTCAACCCTCTTGTATTTACAATTGGATAAACATTGAATCTTTATCAAACATTCTCTTTTGCTTTGTTATTTTGAACCTGTTGCCATAATGCCCAACTATTTTCTGTAAATATTATTAACTAACATCATATTTAAAACTTTTATCATTTAATTTGGCCAATATTATCAAGATTATTTTTAATAATTTCATAACATAGATTATGGTCTATTTCATAATAACCAAAAAAATACATTTTTTACTTTTGCTATCAATATATCATTTCATTGGTTCCTTTTAATTTTTATAAATCCTTACAAAAGTATGCAGAAAATAATTTGGTGCTCTGATAACAGGTTCAAAATGATAAAAATGCATGAAAATGTTTGATAAAAATTCAATGTTAATGATTATAAATATATCTGAAGAAAGCGACATCTTGTTAGAAGGTGTGAAAAACTCAAAGATCTTTCAATGATTTTAATATTAATGTTTTTTTATGAAAACAAATTCCTATTCAAACTAATTATTATAATATAAATATAAAATGCTATCAATATTAAAGTTTTTCAGGAAAATTTAAATACTTTTTGATAAAAAAAATATTGCAGTTTCTGTTATGAGATTATAATTTTTCTTATTATATATTTTTACTAATGGTATTCAAAAAATGTATTTATTAAAGCAGCACAAAACAAACATTACAAATTAACAGATATGGTTTAACTATATTTTTGCAGAAAGGTCTCATTTTAATATAATTTAATTTTGTTGTATAAATATAAATAAATACCTTTGCTATTTTTTCTGTAAATTTAAATTTTTTATTCTGATTATTTTCAAATTATATCTAAGGTCTTTTCTACAATCATTTATTATTATTTATTGAATTAAATTTAATTCGTTTTTTTGCTCAATATTTCAGAACTAACTGCTTTGCAATATGTACCAAACACAATAGTTCTGAGATAGCTATTTTTTATATGCAGAGTTAATTGAGTTCATTTATTTTACATGATATAGAATTAAGCATTATATTTTCCTAAAATTTCATTTTATATAAGTCAGATGTATTGTTTTTATTTTAAATAATTTTATAATGTATTAACAACAGTATAAATTTTTTCAATTAGAAAATACGGCATCCTTTATAGATAGTACTGCTTCACTTCCTATTTGTTGTCCAACAGCTTCTTCCACAGTATTATTTTCTGATACTTTACCAATGTATGGCAGTTTGCCTGATCTTCCTTCTCTCTGTGCCAACAAATGGTCTAGTCATGACAATCAATTAGTGCAAGAAAAAAAAATGTAAGTTTTCAAACCTACTCATAACTTTGAATCATCAAAATGTAACTAAAACATCAATTAACAGGTCACTACAAGAAGAATTTGATGTAATCAGTGATGAAGAAATAGCTCACTCTCTATCTTTAAGTAATCCCTATGTACAGTCTGCAAATCCAGGAAGAAAAGTGGAATCAAGGTAAGTTCATGTAAGAATAATCTGTTTGCCTTTGATTACAATTAGTATTTATTTAATATACTTTCGCACTAGGTTACACACAACTATTTTACGTAATGCAGTTGACATCAAAGCTGCAGGTTTACAAGGGATGAAAGGAGAATTATGGGTAAATGCAGGCACACAGTATGGTGTTCCTGTGATATGTGATCTTGTTGAGCATGTGTTACAGTGGGAATTTTCTACTGAACCTAAAGTAAGAAACTAATCACAATCATTTTTTATTATTTATTGAATTAAATTTAATTAGTTCTGAAATATTGAGCAAAAAAACGAACTGCTTTGCAATATGTACCAAACACAATAGTTTTGAAATAGCTATTTTTTATATGCAGAGTTAATTGAGTTCATTTATTTTACATGATATAGAATTTGCATTTGCTTTTTTTAGATATAGGTACATTGCATATTTTGGTCTATTTTTTTGTCATTAGATATGATGATGATCATTATTATTTCAGTTACATTGAAAATATTTATATATACTGAGATTATAATAGATATGATGATCATTATTATTTCAGTTACATTGAAAATATTTATATATACTGAGATTATAATAAATATTGAAAGTAAATATGCTATCTTTCAGACCAAAGTTATTTGTCATTTAGAAGTTTACTTTAAAATTATTTTGCACTTCCACATATGAACAAATACAATGCTGGCGGCCACCTAAACTACGTGGCCAACCTGCAAATTGTGGCCTCCTTAATATCAGCCCAAGCATATTGTGGGATTTTTAAACTGTGTAAAATGACCATGTGTGTTCCATGGCCAGTGATATTTAATCTTGCCACCTTGTGTGCAACATCTACTAGGTGGCCAGCAAATAGTGTTTTGATCAGAAATGCCAGATGGGCTCTAGATCTATCAGCTGAGCATTCTGAAGTGAATAAAATCCCAAAAACAGACATTAATTAGTGATTTCTTTCCTTATATTTAATTAACAATGTGAGAGCATTCTGAAGCGAATAAAATCCCAAAAACAAACATTAATTAGTGATTTCTTTCCTTATATTTAATTAACAAGTGTCATAAACTTTGTATTTTAAACTTTCATATTTAATAAAGAAATTTGTAGCTAACCTGTGTTTGGTGGCCAACCTGTGCTTGGTAGTCACAATGTCAGATGCCGATAGTAGCTACCTAGCATAGGTTTTCCTGTATTAAAATTTATATTTTTCAATAATAAGACTTGGTAGTCACAATGTCAGATGCTGATAGTAGCTACCTAGCATAGGTTTTCCTGTATTAAAATTTATATTTTTCAATAATAAGTTATTTAATTTTTCATAGTTTAGTTATTTAAGCATAAATCTTAGTTATGAAGGTGCATCTCAATTTTTCTTACAATTTATTCAATTCACATGCAATGTGAATTTTTTCTATAAAATTTTAAATTAGTAGCATGGGAACACTCAATACATTTGTTATCTTGTTTTGCATTTCATATTCTTCTATAAAAAAGAAAATTTTCTCAAGAAAAACTCTCTTTTCACTCATATTTTAGGAATCAGTATATATATTTTTCTTCAATGTCATGCTAAGTCTTTTTGACCATTACTTTGAAAACCACAAACTGTAAATACTTCCGACAATTAATAATTAAATTGATTACATTCTCTGAAATCGAAATAATTAGTGTGAAATAACAATATGTTCACCTTCAAATATAACTCATGCTTTTGCAGTTTTTTCATTCATACTGTGTTGGCAATTAAAATTATTTTCTGTGGGATAAGAGAGTTAACAGTTTTGGAATTGCCTTTTCTGAGGCTGCTTTGCATGCTAGATTGTTTTAGATGAGAAATAATATTGGCATACATTATATATATTATAGTAAAGGTAATATTTTACCAATGATAATTTATTAAAAACCTTCTGAAAAATTGGGAATTTTTTATTTCTTCCTTCTTTTGTATAACTTCAGTATTTATAGTTTGTAATATAAATATTGCATTCTTCTATATAACAATATAATGCTTAATATAATTTAATCTTAATTTTTTTCAATTTGTTGTTCTAAGGCAGTGGTGCGCAATCTGTGAGTTATGACCCCTCAAGGAGCCTCCCTTAGTACTCTATTTGAGTGGAAAGGGGCAATCAAAATTTACCACTAAGCTTACCATACAAAAGAAAAAGAAGAAAAGACCCCTCAAGGAGTCGCAGAAAATTGTTGAGGTCGTGAAAATTTTGAGAAATTATCATGTCGGATAATAAATTTTTAATTAAAAGAATTAAAAAAAATTAATTTAAAAAATACATGAAAATTGTTCAACTCATTATTGTGTTTGACTACTTTGCAGAAAAATTGTTGAGGTCGTGAAAATTTTGAGAAATTATCATGTTGGATAATAAATTTTTAATTAAAAGAATTAAAAAAATTAATTTAAAAAATACATGAAAATTGTTCAACTCATTATTGTGTTTGACTATTCTGTTTAATGTATTATCAATTTTTTGTTAATATGCAGTTTTTCAAAAATCTGATATCAAATCCTATGTACTGAAATTTATTAGGTTGATGCATAATTCTGTAGCGTTTTAAATATAGGTTTGTTAAGTTTGTTTGTTTAGTGTTTTATTTATGAAATTCAGTTAAAAATTTGACCAATTTTAATTGAATTTCATAAATAATTTTTCCCTTAGTAACTATTCAACAATGTAATTTCCGTCATTGTCAATAACTTCCTGCCAACGTTGGGGTTGTTCTGAATTTCATAAAAAATTTTTCCCTTAGTAACTATTCAACAATGTAATCTCCGTCATTGTCAATAACTTCCTGCCAACATTGGGGTAGTTATCTGGGATCCCTTTGTAGAAATCTGTTAGTTCCTTGCTGTGCTTTCACCGATGGCATTACTTCCGTACACTTCACAGATGTTCCTAGCTACATTTACTGTACTTGAACCTCGGTTAAACTCAAACAGCAGAATATGTTGGAAATGTTCGTTTTTCCCGACCTGACACTCCATCTTTAACAACAAAGAAATAACAATCGTTTGTAACAATCTTGCTGACAGCTCGTATTCCACAAGACAACACAAAAAAATAACAATCGTTTGTTACAATCTCGCTGACAGCTCGTATTCCACAAGACAACACTCCAAAGTAAACAGTGACAATGTAAAAACGGTAAACAAATAAACAGCAATGCAGTGTTGCTAGGCCAAATCAGAATGCTACGGAATTATGCATGAATCTAATACTATAAAGATATGAATGTGATGATAATTTTGTATGTGATGATTAAAAGTTTTTATTACTATCCTTATATGTTTATAATAGAATGGTAACAGCAAATAATGGGTCATGCAAAATTTCAGTCTGAGTAAGGGAGTTGCAAGTGAAAAAAGGTTGCGCATCACTGTTCTAAGGTATCAAGTTACAAAAATGTTCAAAAATTTTACTCCAGATGGAGTTAGTTATTTGTAACAGCTATGTCTGTTGATTAATATGAACAAGAGATAGGGTAGTCATGCCTGCTACTCACGTGCAGTGTGGTCTCAAAAAGGTTTATTGTAGTGAACAGTCTATATATTGATTATAGGAATGGAGAATTGATTAAACTGCTATTTATTGAAAGGTAAAAGCATTACCAGGGTCACATTATGAGGAAAATATTTTGTATGAGCATGATGATAAAAGGCTTCAAATGTATACAGCAATATTACATAAAAATTTGCAATAGTCTTCAAGTGCAGTGTGGTCTCAAAAAGGTTTATTGTAGTGAACAGTCTATACGAGGGCGGACCCAAAAAAAACCGAACTGAGAGCGCGCTGCCATTCGTAGACATAGTAGAGAGTTCTCTGGCTAGATGGGGTTAGTAGAGACCTTCACGAAACAGCTGTGCAGACGGCGTCAGTTTGTACATTAACGTTTGAGCATAGTGTTGTGTTTCTCTTACTGTTATTTTGTTCTGCCTGCGAAGTCGTTATGGCAAATTTAAAAGAACAAAGAGTGTGTTTGAAATTTTGTTTCCTGCTTGAAAAATCGGCAACGGAAGCTTACCAAATGCTTCAACAGGCTTTTAAGGAAGATGCTATGAGCCGCACACAAGTTTTCGAGTGGTTTGGGCGCTTTAAACGTGGAGATGAGTGTTGAAGATCATGCTCGTTCTGGGCGTCCTTCAACATCTCGAAACGATGAAAATTAACCAGCACTTTTAAAGATAATATTCAGGTGTGATGCAAACAAAATGAAAAATCAACAAATTAATTGTAATTAATTACAAAACAACCTAATTAACTTATCTCACACAATATTCCCTCGTATTAATTGGGCCAAATTAATTGTATAAATATCACCATCAATGATAACCAATGTTGCAAACCTTTAATTGAAATTTTATTTTCTATTTGATATATGATTTGTGATTAATTGGATGAAATAGCTACAAATAGTATCACAGTGATAATGAAACAATTCAAAACACTTTAGTTGAGATAATAGCCTAAAATTGGAAAAACTAAACTTCGAAAAAAATAACTAGAACATGGTCAAAACATATATTCCACAGAGTTTAGTTGAGATAATAGCCTAAAATTGGAAAAAAATAACTTGGAAAAACTAAACTTCGAAAAAAATAACTAGAACATGGTCAAAACATATATTCCACAGGAAACTGAAGATACAATTTTAAACGACTTTCATGCTAACATAATGATTTCTATATGTACAGTAAGACCCTATTTAACTTGGGGGGATACCTTCCAACAAAACCAAGCGCTAAATGAAACAGTGTTAAACAAGGTCATCTTAATATGTAAATAATGAGAATAGGTGAAACACGACAGTGAATAAAAATTACATGTACCATTTTTTTTAGTAATACATGTTGACATTTTTTTACGTTTCTAATATCGATTTGCATTCGTAGATCATTCATGAAAATCAAAAATATTTGAGGAAATATTTTATGTTTGTGATGAGGAAGGTTCTTCCTCATTTGACACATTTTGTTTTTCATTAAGAAGTAGTAATAATACATGTTGACATTTTTTTACGTTTCTAATATCGATTTGCATTCGTAGATCATTCATGAAAATCAAAAATATTTGAGGAAATATTTTATGTTTGTGATGAGGAAGGTTCTTCCTCATTTGACACATTTTGTTTTTCATTAAGAAGTCATCTAACGTTTGCCCTTTCCTCTTTCATTCGGCAAGCAATAGAATAACGAGACATTGCATCCATGACAGTTTGTCTTGCCTTTGAACTATCAAACTGATTTATAATTTCCATAATAGTGGATAAACTTGTTTTGAGAAATCTGTTGCATGTCTCGCAGCAGACTTTTGTATGTACTGCATGACACTGATATCAAATGCACTGCAAGACCAGGCATAAGAGTATCAAATCAACAAATTCCTGTGATTTTGGATTTATGTGAGTATAAGGGTTTGAAAAACCATTCCAAAGTGATTTAATAAAAAATATAGAATTAAAAAACTGTGTTATAGCAAAACAGCATTAAGTGGGGTCTTACTGTATGTGTATATGTACGTGTATATATATATATACAGTGGATTCCGCTTAATTGGGACATGTCAGGACTAAGCCATTTTGTCCCAATTGATTATTGAATAAATTCTTAAGCAAAAATATCTGTACTCATAAGAGAATAAAGAATTTCTTTGTAGCTTATATTCCGTATAGAGTGTAAAAAATTGTTCGTAGACATAAGAAATTATTGAATAAATTCTTAAGCAAAAATATTTGTACTCATAAGCGAATAAAGAATTTCGTAGAATTTCTTTGTAGCTTATATTCCGTATAGAGTGTAAAAAATTGTTCGTAGACATAAGAATAGCAATTTATAAGTGTTATAATTATTGTAGTTCCAAGTTATATCTACGCTGATGTCAGAGAAAGAATAAAATTGATTCTCTTATAGCGATAAAGTAATCAAATTCATTCTTCAAATGGTAAGGTTGAACTCACGTGTACCACGTATTAGCAATTAATTTTGGGTACCGTGTGGTATTTTCGTCGAAATCAACCACTCCCGAACCAGTTTTAATGGTCGCTTGAGGCGGCCGGATTGTCGAATGGTAACGCGTTGGCGTGCCACACTGGATGATCCGGGTTTGCGTCCTGGGTCTGGTCCCGGTTTTTTTGGGGTACTGGCCCCGGCCCGGTGATCCCCATCCTTCACCATCCGGCCCCCCTTCACGGGTGTGGGTGCAGACCGTGGTTGGAAATGGCCCCGCCCCTTAGTAATCTATTCTGATTGGAAAGGTGCATAAAATATGAAAAAAAAAATGGTCGCTTGAAGTCTGTATCGACGAGTCGGCAGGATGGCCGCGTTACCACTCTAGAGGAGGCAGCCCGATGGCCGAGTGGTAACGCTGTTGGCGTGCCACGCAGGAGGAGCGGGATTCGCATCCCGGATTTGGTATCTACTGAAAAGCTTTTTCCGGGTGCTGCTCCCTGCTTGGCGATCTCCGTCCTTCACCATCCGGCCCCTTTCCACTGGTGTGGTTGCGCAGCCCGTGATTGGAATTGGCCCCGCCCCTTAGTAATCTCCCTGATTGGAAAGGGGCGTAAAATATGTAAACACCACCCTAGAGGATCCGGGTCCCACACCTCCAGTTTTTAGGAGGGATCCAGTCCCGGCTCATTGAACTCCATCCTTCAAGTACCCGGTTGACCCCATCATGAGTGTTGGCCAGACTGTGATGGGGTCTATAAGTGGCCGCCGACAGATAGAGAATATTCCATGAGGATATGAAGGCTTAACCAAACTAACTTAATTTAATCTAACTAACTTAATCGATTACATTACATTAGTTTGTTTAAGCCGCCATATTATGGAAGATGGAACAACTTAACAAAATGGATTTTAAAGAGAAATTATTGTGGCTGTTATTACGTCGAAGAAAGCGGCATCATAAATTTGTGGATCCTTCTACAAACAATTCTATGTCAAAATCTTTGTTTTCGGTCGCCATTTCTTGCATGATATTAAGAAACACGTGTGTATATCAATTGCAGCATATTGCACACGTATATCTAAAGTGACAGAAGTAAAAAATGAACGTTTTCGTTCATTTTTGACTTGTGTCACTTTAGAATTTTTCCCAAAATTGGGAAAAACTATGAAATCAGCTTAACCAAAAACCATTATATAATAATAATTTTTTCAAAATTTGTAGGCCTTAGGAAACGGTTTCAAAAGCTGATGGAGGATTGCTTACCAAGTTTTAAAATGGTGCCAACACAAAAATGCAAGTTTTTGACTTCTGTCATTTTAGAAGTATGTGTGCGATATGTATGTATCAATTGCGTAGTCGGTAACGGACTAACTGATTGACAGGAAGCATCGCCGGCGGGTAGTAGTTGGTATGTTGCATTGTATGAGTTGCGCTCTAACACATTTTTGTGGAAGTAGGTGTGCGATATGTATGTATCAATTGCGCAGTCGGTAACGGACTAACTGATTGACAGGAAGCATCGACGGCGGGTAGTAGTTGGTATGTTGCATTGTATGAGTTGCGCTCTAACACATTTTTGTGGTGATATAGTCCTCGCGCTATGATAGCCGTTGAAACCAACTTCAGTTACTGGACCTGTAAGTGATACAGAGTGTCCGTAAAGTATTTTTACACTTTTAGAAAATTATTAGGAAGATACAAAGAAAGATGTGGACTTAATATTTTTTGCATTCAATATAGAAAGTATCAAAGTTTTTTTAAATGAAGTGGATACTATATAGCATTTTTTATGGCACCAAATATAGGTCTCTTTTCAAAATGGCTTCACTGCAGGAAATGGCGCAAGTTGTAGCATGGCTTATAGAATTTAAATATGCAACGCAGGTACAACGTAAATTTTGGACTGCATATGATCGAAATCCACCTTCAAGACCCGCAAGAAATGGCGCAAGTTGTAGCATGGCTTATAGAATTTAAATCTGCAACGCAGGTACAACGTAAATTTTGGACTGCATATGATCGAAATCCACCTTCAAGACCAACAATTTATGAATGGCATAAGAGATTTATGACAATAGGTAGGGTTTTGCCAAAAGCGATATCTAGTCCGCGTAGCAGAAGCTCTGATGATGTTGAACAAATTCGTGAATTTTTTTCATCGTAGTCCTCGTAAATCGATTTGTTTGGTTGCCCGACAATTATAAATACCCAGATCAACTGTGCATGATGTAGTGCTGAAAAATCGAATTACAGCGGCCATTGGGACTGTCGATTCAGTACCTGGCTTGAAATCTCTTACTGATTAGATGTGCTGCGTGCGACTAATGCTGCACATATTGAAATGCTACAAGAATTGTCAAAAAACTTTTATACTTTCTTTATTGAATAAAAAACCGCAAGTGCATATCTTTCTTTGTTTCTTTTTAATGCTTTTCTAAAAGTGTAAAAATACTTTTCGGACACCCTGTATTATGCGTTTCTATGTTGATTCACGACCGTCCAAGCAACTATTTTGCAGTCGTGGTGGGATTTTGTTCTGTGTACATATGAGTTTAGCTTAAGAGCAATATTTGTTGAATAACTTCTTCAACCTTTTTAAAAGAGTTATTTTGAATGGTAAACTGAATCTTTTTGTGGACGAAGTCTTATTTCATATGTACAGTTTTATTATTATAATTTTATTGTAGATCTAATTGTTTATGATAATGGACAGTAACAAGATGCACAGGCAGAGTAGCCAAGAAACAGTAGAGAGTACAAGCGTATACAGTATGCAGACTCTTGTGCTACCTATTAAACCAATTCTGATCAACATTAACATATTTTTCAGAACTGGCTTATTTCTAATAGCCAAGAAACAGTAGAGAGTACAAGCGTATACAGTATGCAGATTCTTGCGCTACCTATTAAACCAATTCTGATCAACATTAACATATTTTTCAGAACTGGCTTATTTCTAATTATTCATAGAGTTAAAAAAGCCAGCATTACTTTTTGATACATGTATAGGTTAACCATTTTTCACTCATTCCACACCGGGACAGAAAAAAATTCAACTGAAAGTAAGTTTTAAAATGGTTTATTTTCATATTTATAAATTTATACCATATTATCAGATTCATTGCTTGATTAATTAGCAAAAATAACATAACTCATTTATTAATTTTATTCATAATGAGTAAAATTATATTAAAATTATTCTATATTGAACTGAAATTGAAAAATTCGAACAGTAAAATACAGCTGGTAAGCATCGATATTACAGTAGTGACTTAACATATGTTCTGAATCTAAACTTCGAACACTGTTATTCATTTTGCGCTCAAATTTCAAAATAATAAAAAAATCTTGAAAATAAAATTGTTTTAAAATCCGGGACTTTTCCATTGGCAAATATAAGGAAATTTTAATAAACTACCAATATTGTTATCGAGATGACCATTCATTGGGTTCATATTCGTTTCCTGTCAAACACAAACAAAGCCCGGTGATCCCCGTCCTTCACCATCCGGCCCCCCTCCACGGGTGTGGGTGCAGCCCGTGGTTGGAACTGGCCCCGCCCCCTTAGTAATCTCCCTGATTGGAAAGGGGGCATAAAATATGCAAAAAAAAAAACACAAACAAATCTTAAAAAATTTGCTTGTTTAAAAAAATAAAATTTGGCAAATAAATTTTTTTTTATATTATAAATTGTCAAATAATTTCCTCTTTTAAATTTAATACAATCATGATAATTTAAAAAATTTTCATACATTTGTAAAAAAAATATATTTGAAGTTAGATGGTGCTGTACACAGATTAGATATATATAGATATTACTAATCTGTGGTGCTGTATTTTGAAATTCGTAAAGGTGGTCTCAACGTGCCCTTGGTATATTAACACAACTCGTCGTTTCGTATGAACATTAATTAAGCAGTAACACTCGAAATCGGAAGAAAAAGGATGTATGTACTTTTGTCACGTGATTTTTCGGGAGTTGAATAGCTGTATTACTAATCTGTGGTGCTGTATTTTGAAATTCGTCAAGGTGGTCTCAACGTGCCCTTGGTATATTAACAGCAACTCGTCGTTTCGTATGAACATTAATTAAGCAGTAACACTCGAAATCGGAAGAAAAAGAATCAGTTATATCCTGCATATTATCAGAAGAAAAAGTTAGAAGAACGGAAGTTTCAATGTTGATAGTCGAATAGTCTTATGGTAGCCATCTTGTTTCTCTTGTGGGAAGCTTGTCCTGCAGTTTTGAATTTACCTTGTTTTGAATAAAGGATAGGTTTGTAGAAACGTTAAGCAAAATTGATATTATGTGAAAAACAAACATTGATTAAAGATGAAAATTTATAAATTAAGACCGAATATCTTCCCGCCCTTCGAAAACGACATAGTACGTCCCTGAAATGTGACGACATACAGTGACTCTCATGGTTATTCGTACGAATAGTGAAATCTTTATTTATCCGTAATTTGGAAAAGCTACATATACTGAAGTACAATCAAACTGGTAAAGCTATTAACAGTAGACAAGCAGACGGGATGAGTGAGGCCTGGAGATATGCGATAAGAAAAAACGTATAATGTATTAATATCCCGCTCCCCCGTCGGACGAATAGTTTAATCTTGTTATTCTTGTCATAAGTTATTTATTTCAGCTTATTTATGTTTATTTTATTTTATTGTATAACTGTTACCTTCTTTAAAATTTAAAAAATGTTCTAATTTTGTATTCTATTCTAGAATAACTTAGTTTTTATTGTATTCTATTGTACAACTGATGATGATACGGGTGTATCGAAAACGTTATTGTCAGTGTAATAAAAACTTTTACATTTTTTATATACTGCTATAAGTGCTGTATTTAATGAGAACTCTAGTTAAAGTGTTAAGCAGTTTATTTTTTCAATGGATTGTAATACTGTATAGTAACAATTAGTCAAGGAGTTTAGAATCTAAATTAGAAGATATGGTATGGCATCTGTGCTTACCACAAACAGAACTGTAATTTGCAAACATCAATGTGCAATTAACTAATGTTCAGTTTGGATGAAGTTGAAGTAATACTTCACTGTATATATACAGGGTGACACAGAGATGTTTACCCATTTTGGAATGAATCTAACACTGTTACTATTACTTCAACCTGTAATTTGTTTGTAGTAACATGTGTTTGAATTAATGCCATTTATTGTCCATTAATTTCAGTTATCATGTCTGAGTGGTTAGTGGAACATCGCATGTTCATATATGGTGTGTGTGTGAGAGGTGGCGATTTGGTTGTGGCAGCTCAGAGGTCATTCCGCCATCATTTCAACGTAGGCCGACACAGAGCAATCCCAATACGGAAAACCATACTGAAATGGGTGTTGGGACTGCTTCGTGTCAGCCAACGTTGAAATGATGGTGGAATGATTTCTGAGCTGCCACAACCAAATCGCCACCTCTCACATATGCACCGTACATGAACATGCGATGTTCCATTAACCACTCAGGCATGGTAACTGACATTAATGGACAATAAATGGCATAGTCACACACATGTTACTACAAACAAATTACAGGTTGAAGTAATAGTAACAATGTTAGGTTAATTCCAAAATGGATATATATCTCTGTGTCACCCTGTAGTATTGTAGTGCTAAAGTTTTATTTTTTAAATTGTTCAAACCGTTATGTTTAAACATTTTTACATAGTAATTCACACTAATGATTATGCAGTTACATTAAATGACTGCATAATATGTGTGTATAAACTGTTTTTTTTTCTTCTTATTTTTATAATTATTATTTTTTTTTTTATATTACATTAAGTGTACTGTAAATTTGATATGTATAATACCATTTTAGAAATGACAGTGCAATTTATTTATTTATATACGTTTCAAGCTTAACCTCTTCAGATCTGTTGATATATAAACACATCACGGAAGTGGAATAAAAAATGGTTTAAAAAATTAAATCCTGATTTAATTAGTACAGCTATTGTGGATAAATTTTTTGAGATTATTGGTTGAAAATATGTTCTCCTGATTATGGTTCTTAAATTTTTCGATTTCTGAAATTTAAAAAAAAAAATTGGAAGATGATTTGAATCAATTTTATTAGTAGAATTGGGATTATTTTTTATCCAATCTTATTGATTCTGTATTCTATTATATTATATTAATCTTATTCCAGTTTTGGGATGAGATCATTTTATTTTTGAAATTTTAAGTGAAAAGTGAAATTTTCATACAATGAGCTTTAAAATTTGTAAAACTGAAAAAATAGTGTAGCTAATACAAAAATATTGGTTAACTGTTTTAAAATTAATAATGTTTCTTATTTGTTCATGTTTGGTTTTATTTTTACTGATCATTACGTAAAAAATGAGAAGCTTGAGTGTGTTTATGCTTAGAAAATCCAAACTTAAACATTCTCCGGCTAAAATAAACATAAATACACTCGTCACTTTAAATAGCCTGAGGGTGTTTGTTTGGAAAATCCAAACAAACACCCTCAGGTTATTTAAAGCGATGTGGCATTTTTTGTGGTGGACATTTGTTTTCCAGGAAATTGAAGCCAGCTTACTTTATTTCACTGCATGTGATATTGGATGTAGTATATCAATAAAGCATCTACAGGCCAATTAGAGCAAAGTAAAGCATATTATAATTGTTTATGTATGAGGGGAGAAGATTTTCATATATATAGGGTTTTTGATATAAATTCAAAAATTTATAAAAAATTAAAATAAAAATTATTGATATGAAGGAATAGCATACCAATAAATATATTTTATTAGTAATAATGACAATATTTCAATAAATTTATGTTACTTTTCAACTAATTATATGACAACTTCATTAATGAAATTTTGCATAATTCTTTATTTTTTATCAATAATTTTTTCAAATACAGTTCAATTTTTGTTCATTCATAGCTTCTTTTATTCAGAAGGCTTGGCACAGTCTTAAAGTAACAAATATTTCATTGAATGGCTTAAGATTTCATACAAAAAATGTTCACATAGAATGAGATCATCAAAAATATAATAAAAATAAAAATTTCAAAAAATTTTGATGAAAATTAAGCAAGATTTCACAATGTGAATTTTTCATTTATTAATTAATTAGGCTTCCAATATCTATCAGATATCAAGTGATTAAATAGGCCTGCTATAACAACTTATTACCCATTAGCTGGCCAGTATTTTTTTACTCTGGGACCTTGGACATTGTTAGAATGGATGCTAAGTGGTGCATATCTGTATAAAATAAGATTCTTTTATGTATGTTCTGCCATCTTGAAATAATTCATAATATGCTAAATATCTGTGGAATTTTATATTTAATCATGTATATTTTTATTATATGATAAAAGATTCTTGTATATAATATTAGCTACAATAAAGTTATTAGTTTTAATTGCATTTAAGTAATAAAAGAAAACAATTTTATTTAGCAACATAAACTTCAAAGAAATTAGTAATTATAAATTAATACCCAGAATTAATATATATCTATAGTTAAGTATTTATTAATCATACTATAATATAATTATTAGATATTTTAATTAATTATCTATTTTTCTCATTTGGGTATATATTCAAAGTTTGAAGGGATAAGAAATGTAATTGTTTCAAAATAAATAAATCACAGACAAAGATATAGATATATACAGATGTCCCTCCTATAACACAGCTTCCTACAACATGGTTTTGCTCTAACATAATTTGAAAATTGCGGAAACCCTCATATAACACAATACTTCTACAACACAGTTCTTACTTAATATAATTAGAAAATTATGTTTACTCTCCTATAACATTAATAATTTCTGAAAATCCATACTAGGGACACACAATACATACATAAAATGTAGTCATTGAGAAATACTTTGCTAAAATTGGTCATAAATGCAATTTCGCTAGTTTGCCATGAGAGGGACAATATGCAGTTTATTTCTATTTCAATTTGAAATTGAGTTAATTCGTGACCATTGAGTATTTTGTGTTCCAAACATTCAGTTTTGGATAAAAAATAAGTTATTATTCTTCGATAGAGGAATGTAAAAGAGCAGAATAAACTTTTTATTCGTAAATTTTTTAGGTATATATTAAGAAACGATTGTTTTCTAGAGGGCTGTAGCATGTTAAATTACAAATTTTGTAAAGAAAGCAGAAGATACACCAACATTAAATGCATAAAAAAGTTCAAAAATTGAAGTTGATAATGTTAAAGGAAAAAGTTCTCATTTTAACGAAACAGTGATAAGGATATAATTATCATATGAATGTTATATAGGCTGTATACTTTTTTCTTTCCTTTTATTTTATGTATATTATTTTTTAAAGGCTTACATATATATTTTTTCTTTCTTCATGTTTCATGTTATCAATATTCTTAATAAACATTAAGTTTCTTAATGTTTATTAAGAAAGTTATTTGTTTTGAATTGGTTTTGTAACATAATTCTCTTTTTTGTATTGGCTCTGGGTCTCGTATAACATGGTTTCGCACAACATGCTGTTTTTCAGGAACCATCTGCTGTGTTATTGAAGGGATACTCGTATTTAAAACATACACTAAAGAATATAGAATACGTTTTAATAATAATTCATGGTCAAAATTACATAAAATTTAAATAGAATCAAGGAAGAATAACAGCATTATCTCTCCTGAGAATTATATATTACTAATTATCAGTTTTTGTAGACAATACAGCAAGATGATAGCAATTTTCAGTTCTTAATTTTTAAAAGTTTTTATTTTTTAAATTCATCAAGCATTTTTTATAAAATTATATTGCATATTTAAATTATAAATGATCTTAACCAGAATCTGGTAAATCTCATATTTAAAAAAATTTTTCTTTGATTTAATAAATATTGTTTTATGCTTTTAGTATTGATGATAATTTCATAACTCTAATAATCAAATTTTATCATATATTAATAATATAATATAGTTAACTATTATTATATTGCAATAAAAGCTATTCCATTAAATATTTTTTCAGGAGGTTCAAGTAAAGGACGTACAAAACCTTTTTGTGCATGGTGTGAAGATAATAAGAAAGATTTAAAATATTGTTTAAATACTGGACAAGGACGAAAGGATTTTTGTTCTGATACATGTATGGCAGAATATAAAAAAGCTTACATAAAGGTATTTTTAAAAACTTTAAATAAATTTGAATATCATGTAAGGAAACTGTTATAAACATATAAAAATAAAACTTTGAAATTTTTATAGAATATTCTCCTGATTGACTATAGTATAAGTCATAGATTTTCTAGTAAAATGAAATAAAATGACAATTAATTCAATATTTTAAACTAACTTACATTACATTTTTGAGTGAATTTAAAAAAAAAAAAAAAAAAAACAGAAAAAATTTTAAAAAATTTATTTATTAAATATATATATTATGAATTAAAAAAAAAAAAAAACAAATTTTGTATAATATTTATATGTTATTATAGAAATTAGTTATGATCAAGTCTCTAAATAGATGTAAAATTTCTTACATCATTCTGCAAAACTGCTAAGTACTTTATTATATATGCTTCAGCATATATAATAAAGTACTAGTGGGCCACAAAAACTTAACATTAAAAATAGTTATATTGAAGAATAAGCACAAAAGTTGCATGGTAAAGCAGTTGCTTACCATCTTGGAAGATCCGGATGCAATTAATGAGTCCTACACTTTCAATTTTTTCAAGAGGGGCTGAGTTGGGCCCAACTCTTTAACTAAAATTAAACTTATAAATACAGATCAACATAAGTCGGGAATTGTCTGTAGTTAAATTTTTTATACATACTGATTGATTTTTAAGAATAAAATGAATAAAATTATAACCTGTATTATTATATTTAAAATATTGCACTGATTTAACTGGTCAGCTTGATGATATAAATTTTCATAATCTCTATAATTTAATATATTTTTTTTTATAATTTATCACAATAATAGTAGAGGAACAAATTGGAAAATAAACTGCTTATCTCACTGTTATTAAGCTTAACAAGTTCATAAATAGCACAAAAAGCAGTATGTACGTATATAACTTTAATATACAAAAACGTTTTCAATACAATACGTATCCTCTTCAGTTGTAAAAGTTTATACAACTGAAGAGGATACGTATTGTATTGAAAACGTTTTTGTATATTAAAGTTATATACGTACATACTGCTTTTTGTGCTATTTATGAACTTGTTAAGCTTAATAATAGTTTTTATATATGTTATAATAAAGCTCCATTGATTTATCAATTAATCTTATTTTAACAAAAATTTAGTTACAGAGCAAATATTAAGTATCATTCTAGATGTACTTTTTAACCCAGTAGTTTTAGTTCATTCAAAAATGCTATAGTGAATCAGAAAGAGACAAAATAGTTAGGAAAATTCTTATTTTTTGAAATTTTAATTAGAAATGTTTAAATATCTACTCCTGACCATTTATAAATTAAATTTAAAATGCATGTGTTGTTTCATATTTTTATTTTATATATCAAGCAATTTTTTCTATATTTTATATAAAACTATAATATTATCTAACATAATATGTATTATAATAATGAGAAACTGAATGCTGAGAGGGATAGTTATATCCAATGCAGATATGAAAATCCCCAATGTTTCTTATTCTTAATAAGAGAGCATATGCAGAAGCTTAACTCTTTGAAGAATAAAGCACAAAGGGAGAAGATTATAGGAAAACATGAAATACCAAGTTAAAGATCCTATCAAAAATCTTTATAGGCCAGTTGCAGAAATGAGGGCATTTTTTTAGTTATCTCATGTGACATACAGGTAAAACAGTGAATAAATTCTACCTAGATCTTATCAGTGTGTCTAATACATTTTATCAGATTTGTAAAATCCCTGATAATTTTCATTTAAGGCAGAGGTGGGCAATTTTTTTTTGTAGGGGGCCGTATAGAAAAATTTATGGTGGGCCATGGGCCAAAACAAAAACAATTGATGATAATAGTATTTATTTAAAAAAGAGAAGGTACAGATATGTAAGTATACATAGCGTTGGTATTAGCTATAATAAAATAATGTGGCCCGTGGCCGGAGGTTGCCCACCCCTAATTTAAGGAATAAAGATTACCTCCAGTTAAATGAAAAAACATATATCATTTATTATACCAAAGAACTTTTGGCTTAATGAAGTATCTTCAGTGGTTTTAGGACAACAAAAATAGAATAAATCATTAGAATACCTTATTAAACAGGCATGTCAAACTCATTTTAATTCAAGGGCCATTTTATGAACTTGCAAGATTACTGAGTGTATCATGATCTATATCAGGCGCATAGACCCTGATCAGGCGTGTCAAACCAACGCCACCTAGCTTGCAAGATTACCGAGGGCCACCTAGCATTTACATTTTTTTAAATTAAATTTTGAAAAGGGATGCATTTATAGGATAATTAAAAAAATTGTGTAATTAAGTGAATTTAGTATAATAATATACATATATACTTATTACATAATTACTTCTAATTACATTCGTTTTTCTTAAATTAAATTACTCGCTATCGATCTCTAGTTTTCTATTTAGCTCTGAAAGTAATTAAATTTTGAAAAGGGATGCATTTATATGGATAGAATAATTTAAAAAATTGTGTAATTAAGTGAATTTAGTATAATAATATACATATATACTTATTACATTATTGCTTCTAATTGCACACGTTTTTCTTAAATTAAATTACTCGCTATCGATCTCTAGTTTTCTATTTAGCTCTGAAAGTAACATTTTCTGTAAAAATCAAGAATTTTATTTAAATTTTTATAAATTCAAATGTCCATAACTATTAACATTTTTTTAAATAGGTTATAACAGCAAATAAATCTTTAACAAGCACATCCTTTAAAGAGAGTTTGCTTAGAGTTTGTTTATTGTATTTGGCTATTCTAAAAAATCCGAGTTCCCATTTATAATTTTGTTTTTATTTTTGGCGAGAAAGTTTCCTACAAAACGATGTAATTGTAGGACAGACTTTATTTTATATCACCGATCTGAAAAATCACTGTTGTCTGTATGTATACGTCCGACAACACCAATTGAAACGAAGAAACTCGAGCAATTGCCTTTCGTTAAAACGAAATAGCGTATCTTTTTTTTATTGTCAACAGATGACGCCACTTTCCACTCAGTAAGAGTACTAAGTGGCTGTTAACAGATGACGCCACTTTCCATTCAGTAAGAGTACTAAGTGGCGGGGCTGTCAACAGATGACGCTACTTTCCACTCAGTAAGAGTACTAAGTGGCGGGGCGAAACAAGCCCTTCCGACAGGTTTCCCACCCCTGCAGAGGGGTCAGCCGGATTGTGGAGGACGGGGATCGACGAGTCCGGACCCAATGATAAATATTTTCAAGGGGTGAACCCAGGACTTCCTACCTCTGCGGAGGGGTCAGCCGGATTGTGGAGGACGGGGATCGACGGGCCACCCAGATCCCATGATAAATATTTTCAAGGGGTGGGACCCGAGATTCGAACATGGACCTCATGATAAATATTTTCAAGAGGTGGGACCCGGGACTCGAATAGGGATCAGCCGGATTGTGGAGGACGGGGATCGACGGGCCGGGCCCGGAAGTCAGCCGGATTGTGGAGGACGGGGATCGACGGGCCGGGCCCGGATCAGCCGGATTGTGGAGGACGGGGATCGACGGGCCGGGCCCGGACCCTCAGGATAAATATTTTCAAGGGGTGGGACCCGAGACTCGAACCCGGGTCCTCAGAGTGGAAAGCCGAAGCGTTTCCACGCGGCCAATCCGGCCGACTCAACCTTGGGATATGGACCCGAGACTCGAACCCGGGTCCTCCAGAGTGGAAAGCCGAAACGTTTTGAGTCCTCACGCGGAATCCGCGTGAGAATAGGATCAACTAGATAGGCAGAGGCTCGAACCCGGGTCCTCCAGAGTGGAAAGCCGAAGCGTTTCCACTTGGACCGGGCCCGGACCCCATGATAAATATTTTCAAGGGGTGGGACCCGGGTCCTCCAGAGTGGAAAGCTGAAGCGTTTCTACGCGGCCAATCCGGCCAGGGGATCGACGGGCTGGGCCCGGACCCCATGATAAATATTTTCAAGGAGTGGGACCCGAGATTCGAACCCGGGTCCTCCAGAGTGGAAAGCCGAAGCGTTTCCACGTAGCCAATCCACTGGGTCCTCCAGAGTGTAAAGCCGAAGTTTCCATGCGGCCAATCCGGCCGATCCCTCTTTTGGGTTAGTAAAAACCCGTTTAACGCGGTCATGCGACGAATCCGGCCGACTCCCAGAGATGGTTAACTAATGTTTATAGATTCGAACCCGGATCCTCCAAAGTGGAAAGCCGAAGCGTTTCCACGCGGTATCCGGCCAAAGTATTATCCATTAGAAAAATACAACATTATGTCTTTGTAAACTGCCCCGGGTCCTCCAGAGTGGAAAGCCGAAGCGTTTCCACGCGGCCAATCCGACCGACCGAAATAGCGTATCATAGTATATAACATAGCCTCCATGTGACAGTTACTTTCTATTATCTGAGTAACATATTGTTTTCGTTTTCATTTTAATTAAGAACGTCACGGGCCACAAAAATCACTTTGAGGGCCGCCAGTTTGACACCCCTGATCTATATACTTATAAATTACAGATTGTGTGTATGGAAACTTGTTTATTTCAAATCTACAAAAGATATTTACGAATATGATATAGAATTTTGTTCAGTATCAGTATGGGCATGTCCCTTTGTCACCCTTTCTTAGAGCTCTAGGGTGCCAAATTTTTATTTATTTTATGACAATAAATATCAATAGATGGCGCTAAGTGGCAAAGAAAAGGGGAATAGATAACTTACCTGCATTACTATTATGGATTTTTTCAGAATCATTTAGCTAATACAATTATTATTGAAAGTAAATATCAATAGATGGCGCTAAGTGTCAAAGTAAGGAGCAACAGATAGCTTACCTGCACTACTATTACTGGATTTTTACATAATTATTTAGCCAATATATATCAATAGATGGCACTAAGTGTCAAAGAAAGGGGCAACAGATAACTTTATACTATTATTGGATTTTTACAGATTACTTAGCTAAAACAATCAGATAATTTACCTGCATTACTATTATTAGATTTTTACAGAATTACTTAGCTAAAAGAATTGTTACTGATTATGATACAGGATACTGTTCAGTATCAATTTATATTCAATTCCAGTATATATATCATACCTTTTCATTGGATATTTTAAAGGAAATTTTATGTTGCTGTATCATACCTTTTCATTGGATATTTTATTTTAAAGGAAATTTTATGTTGAATTTGTAGCTAAGTTAACTACTTCATCCAACCTTTCCTAAAAATATGAAAATGTGTGACACGAAATTGAACCAAGATCCTCAGTTGAAAGTCTAGCCCACATTCATAGTGTCATCTGATCGAAAAAATTATCATGTTTAAAAAATTGCTATCACGGTCTATTTGCCAATACACTCAAGATAATATAATTACTTTCATGAGGGGCTCGGGCCCTATCGGTCCGTTGAATTCCATCTTTCAGCTAAAAGCAAACTCCACTACGAGTGTCAGCGGCTCGTGGTCGCCATTGGAAAACCTTCTGTGCTTACCCAGCTTTTGATTGGAAAGATGCATAAAACGATAAAGAACTTAGGAGTATGATTTCTAATGAAATTTTTACAGTTGCTTTTATTAAACAATCCATTAGTCAGTTTAATGAATATGGTATAAACATTATCTTACATAAAAAAAAAAAAATTAAAATTGGATGATAAATTTTTTAAAAAGTTACTCTGAATGAAAAATTGAATATTATTATAATAATTTAAAATTCTTTTATATTTCTTTATAATTTGAATTATTTTTTAGTAACATTATAGTACTTCAAAAAAATTGTAATTGCAAGAGGGCGATTCAGCGGGTCAGGAATAGGAAGATGGCTGCCACTTTTGTTTTCTTTATAACAATGGTTTTTTTTATTGATAAATATCGCGTATCTGATTATGGCAATTGAAAAGAATTAATTAGAAATATTTTTTATATATTTACATAAAATGACAACTGCAGTTTTGCTGCTACAAAACAAATGGGACTGTCAACTAAGAAAAGTAAGTTTTCATTGATTTTTCCTTTAGATAATTAATTGATATCGATAAATGTTAGTTAAATGTAAATTGAACTACTGAATAAATAATATGTGCATTTATTATTCTCATATAACAACAAGGAATATGCATTAAACACCATCAAACAAATGAAAAAAGAAATCGTACAAACGGTAAAAAATAAGAAGAGACGAAAAGTTGAAGAAATTTAATTGATTTTAGTTAAGAGAATATATATTCTAATGCTTAATAATGCTTGTGATGTAGTACTGACATGTCAATATCTAGTTTTTCCTGCATGTGTTTGACCTCATTAAAAAGGTCAGAAAGTAGTGAACTACTTTTCACATGTTTACACGTGCGTTCAAAATGTTTATCATTAACCTCCACGTTTTAGGAAACATTCACCTTATTTGATTTTAAGAAAATTTATTAAACTGAAAACGCGGATTTTATTTTTATTATTAATATATTTAGAAAAATATTTTCATTTGTTGATTTGAATTTCAATATTATTAAAAAATTCTATAAATAATACTGTATAGTATATGATATATATTAATTACAGCATTTTTTACATTATTAAAATTCAAATAAATGAAAAAATTTTTTAAACATATTTATTTTTTATTTTTAAATTTTTTAAAATTTTGTTCCTTATATTATTATGATTGCAAAAAAATAAAATTTTGGAAAATATGGATGAAAAAATTAAAAATAATGTCAACAATGTGTTGAACCCAAATGATATTTTTGTGAAGATTTCATGTAAAAATATATCTAAATATATATTGTTTTTATTGAATTATTTTCATTAAATGAATACCATTTTTTTATTTAATGAAAAAGCTGTTTCTTTAAAGTTTGATATTTTGTAAAATTGTCCCCTATAAATTTAAAATATCTTGTATTTCATTCAATTTATTTTTCCTTCCATCTACATTTATATGCATTCATTTATTTCCTAGCTTATTTAGTCAGTCACTGTTTTCACCAGCCTGTTTATGATTTTTGTGACTGCATTTACAACATATTTTAATCAAATGTTTATATTTTAGTGCTGAACATTTTTGGCATTTCAGTCATTGTTTTTAAATTTTTTAAAATCACCTTTATAAGAATTTTAATTATTTTTGAGTTTCTATTTATTAAATATTAATGTTTTGTGCCATATTTTATTAATTATTTTAGTATTTTATTACTCATTTTAGATTAACTATGATCTTTTATACAATATTTTATGGATTTAATATTATATATCTCTTTTGATGGCACAACTGTTTTCATTTATTTATGAATTTTAGCTTTTATATTCCTTTTAATATATAATTTATTTTTATGAGTTATTTTTTATGCCATTTTTATGATTCTCTTATATTTATTTATTGTTTTCTGCTATTTCCTTTCATTTCAATTTTATGTGTAACTTTTATCTTATACTTTCATATAGCATTCCATAGCTCAAGCTATGGAATGCTGTATAAAAAGTATAAGATAAAAGTTGTAGTATAAGATAAAAAATGTATAAAAGCATTAAAAGTCCAGCTGTCCCTTGTGCCATTAACTTCAAACAAATAATTCCAGTTAAAATGATAATTTTTAATATAGTATCAATATAGAAATGCAGAGAATTGTATAAATCTAATGGAATAAAAATTACAAAAAAAATAGTAAAATATTTTCAAAAATTTTGAAAATTAATGTCTTAACTTTTTATTTACTTCATAGTAATTGCATTGCTCATTACTAAACTAAATTCTCAATAAACAAACATAATATTACAATAAAAATATCGTTTTACAATGAATCAGAATAAATTAAACAGATTATTACCTAATAATTATGAAAATAAAACTGTATTTGTTCTTGCTTGATTCAAAGGGCAGGTTACGCTTGCCCGAATGTCACTTGCCCGATCCCCAGTTGCTTGAATACTATTTGCCTGGTTCCCAATTGCCCAAACCTGCTTGCTCGAATTCCTATCTGCCCGAATCTTATTTGCCTGATTCCCAGTTGCCTGAATGTTAAGTTGTTTGATTCCTATTTGTCTGAATCCAATTCAATTGATTTTAGATTTGTTGTGATATAATTTTTCCGAGTTTTATTAGCCATAATATTACTCTCCTAGAGTCATTTTTTTGGCTTCTTTAATTTCTGTATTGTATGGGAGGGAAGTTTGTGCTATTTTTCTGTACTGATAAAGGGTTATGCAATTAAAAAAGTTAAACCTATTTATTGTATGCAATTCCGATACATCCTGTATACAATATTGAAATAGTAATCATATTTTAATCTACATTCTGAAGGAATAGAGGAGGCTTATGAGATCACCATTATTTCTGTGCGATATCCCAAAATTTTGAAGCAATTAATAATAGATTTTCATGAAATTTGATAGCGATATTCTGACATTAAAGGATATCTCATCGTTTAATCCTGTATGATCGTTTAATATTACAGGATAGCATTTGGTTTTCATCAAAACTTTATATTTTTGACAATAGATGATGCTAAACGTGCTTAACACTTATTGCATTTTACCAATAGATGGCACTATCATGTTAAGAGGTCGTGACGTCATCGTGATCAACAATGGATTATATAAGAAAATATCGATGCATGACGCCACCATTACGCAATGATATGTAACTATCGATGTATATGACATCACAATAGCGTCACCACGATTGTTGTTCGACTTTGATATTTTTGCATAATAAATAATGTATTCAGCTGATTTTTTTAATATATTATTATTTAATTATTACAATAATTTTAAATACAATGAAGGCCATATGGCTGATAATTTTAATTCTATTTATTTGACTGTTACGATTGAGAAAGAGATTTAAGGGTGGAGGCAATTTAATATATCACTTTGCTGCTATCTTTGTTATTTATCTTGTTGCTGACGTAATTCTACGCTTTAAAAAATACGAGAGATCTGAAAAAAATCGATATTTTAATTGCTAATTCTCTCTTGGATACTAATACTAATAATAATAATAATAGAATTAACTTTGTTTTTACGTATTTAATTTTTAAAGCAAAAGAAAAAATATTAAGATGTGTCTAATTTTTTTACTGTTCGAATAAAATGCAATAATTATTTATAAGTTAATTAATTAATTAATTAAAAGTTATCATCCACATAGTTTATGGCATTTTCGCCAAATATAAATTTTTCGTGGTTCCGCATAAAGGCCGTGACACACTGAACGCGACGCGATTTTGCATCCTTCGCTTCGCGTTGCACTGCGCCGCAGCCTGTCTACATTGCAGTCGAGTTACTTCTCATGTTTCATGGATTTGCCGGTAGAGGTCGTTT
>AYEL01084656.1:0-122750 GCA_000484575.1 Olivierus martensii
AGTGTAAGTTCCGATATTTAGTTTCGTTTCGTCAGTTCGACGTTACTTTGTGTTAGAATTACTTAGTATTAAGTTAGAACTTAAAGACCTGAGCTCAGGCAGAACTCTGGAATTTGCAGAGTCGCTAACCGTTAGGTTTACAAGTTAGTTTAGAATTAATAGTATTCCATTCGTTCGAAACCGCGACTTTGCAATCTTACTGTATTATGCTAGGTTGACACAATCAGAGTACACTCAGTCAGAGACAAACTCGGTCTGAATACACTCGGACCGAGTTTTAAGTTCGTTTACACGTTACAAGTGTACTCTTTCTATAGTCTGATGTGAAATGGCATATCTTGTGCTGTTGCTGATTTATTATTGCAGGAGCTAGACAGTCACATTAATAAACAGATTAGATGGAAGAAGTTATGGACTCGAGAATAGATCAGGTTCATAACTTCCTCTTAATAATTGCTCAAGCATGAACAATTAGGCACCTCTTCCAATTTTTTGCATGAGGTGGAAAATGAAGGTAAAAATACATTCAAAACTGCCTACGATTTACTAATATTCAGTTTAATGAACTTTTAAGATGCGTTAATTCTAAAATTTCATCATTTGATACAAACATGAGAGCTTCACTCTACCTACGCGATTGTTGTTTACTACTTTCCGCCATCTTAAACTTCCAATCGACTGCCACTCGATCCGAATATTTTGGTTGCTGTCCGAGTTTACTCGACTCGGATGAAAAAGTCCGAGTAGCATCCAAATGGATGCACGTGCATCGTCCAAGCGAACTCGGTCTGAGTGTGCTCTGATCGTGTCAACCTAGCTTTATCCTACAAGTTCAACTAAGGCCGAAAGCGTTTCTGGAAAGATTGTTGTATTATTAGTATATGTAGTATACATTATATATATCTAATAATAAACTAATGTGTTTGTCCTGCTTTAAGTGCTTGGTGTTATTTCTTACGTTAATAGAAGCAGCAGAACTTGGTTTTTTACAGTTAAGTTCAACTATTGTTTTGTACATAGATTTATAACAAGATTCTAATTAAAATTCTTGATGATCAAGGAATAGCTAAACACGCTTGATCTATTTAGGTCAATGAGCATTTTAACACCCCTGTTTTACACTATTTACCCATAGTTGAATTTTTCACAATTACTGGAAAGAAATAAGGAGTGCTGAAGAATAAAAGTTCTATTAAGTTAACTATTAAAAAAATTTAATTAACCATTTGATATTGAGATAGATTTGAGGGTCATTCAATAAGTCCTTAGAAAATCCAAGAGATGGCACTCATAGTATCGAAAAATGTTTGCTTTTAGTAAGCGGCCATCTGTTATTAGACTGTTGTTAAAGTTTCAGCTATATCTGTCGTTTGGTTTCATTTTATAGTCGATTGAAGCAACAAACTTTTGTTTATTTAGAAAAATGGAAAAAAATGAGTTTCGAGCGGTTATTAAACACTTCTATTTAAAAGGTTTAACACCAAAAGAGATCAAAGCCAAGTTGGATGAAATTTATGGCACATCTGCTTCTATATTTTCAACTGTTTATAATTGGATAAATGAGTTTAAATGTGGCCGTACATCCACAAATGACGAACAACGTTTGGGACGTCCAGTGGAAGTAACTTCCTCCGAAATGATTGACAAAATTCACGATATGGTTTTGAGTGATCGACGAATCAAAGTGCGTGAAATAGTTGAGGCCTCAGGCATATCACAAGGTACAGTGTTTTCAATTTTGCATGAAAAATTGAGTTTGAAAAAAAAATCTTGGCAAGATGGGTGCCGCGTTTGCTCTCAGTGGAGAATAAACACAATCGTGTTTCTGCGTCGATATATAACAGTGGACGAGACATGGATACACTACTACACTCCAGAAACAAAGGAACAGTCGAAACAGTGGGTTTTTAAAGGCGATCCAGCTCCGAAGAAGGCGAAGACGGTGAAATCAGCTGACAAGGTGATGGCCACAGTTTTTTGGGATGCACGCGGAATCATCTATGCCGATTACTTGGAAAAAGGACAAATGATAAATGGAAAGTATTATGCATCGTTATTGCACCGGCTGAGCGAAGAAATTAAGAATAAATGTCCTCATTTGGCAAAGAAAAAAATTCTCTTCCATCAAGACAATGCACGTGTACACACTTGCGCAGTTTCGATGGCAAAAATTATGGAATTAAAGTTCGAATTATTACAACATCCACCATATTCATCAGATTTGGCCCCCAATGACTTTTTTTATTCCCAAACTTGAAAAAATGGCTTGGTGGAAAACGATTCACGTCCAACGAGGAGGTCATTGCCCAAACAGATGCCTATTTTGAGGACCTTCCAAAATCCTACTTTTTGGCCGGCTTAAAAAAGTTAGAGAAACGGTGGGAAAAGTGTATTGATCTAAAAGGTGATTATGTTGAAAAATAAAAAAAATCTACCAAAAATAATTTGTTTTTCTATCTTTTTCTAAGGACTTATTCAATAACCCTCGTATTTTTACAGATTCCAATAAATATTCTTAACTAATATTCTGAAAATATTTTCTGAGTACTTAAATAAATCAATGGTTGGTGAAACGTTTTATTTAGAATTAAATATGCATATTATATGTGAATGTTGCCAGAAAATATCAAAAAAGCTTCACAGTTTAAAGGAATAATAGAAGGTTATTAATTGATCTTGGATTTATGATTGAAATACAGTCTATTTTCATTATTTGTGGTAGTTATGTTCTGTAAATTCTTTGCGAATACTGAACCATTATGCCTATGGGAAATATAGAGTTAGGTTCCTGCCAATCTTTCTTCCCAACATTTTCATCCTTTTACTTTATGTATTTTCTGTTTAAAGATACTTTACTTACTGTGTATTATAGTACTTACAAATAATTACAGTATATGCAGTGTACATAGCTATATACAATATTACACCTACAATAATCTTTATTTAATTTTTTAAAACACTAACTATGTAGTAAATAAAATAATATTTTGATGGGTAGTTGTTTGATGTGGCAGCTGACACATTGTCTTCCTGAATTTCATTGAAAAACTGCATCAGCCTTGTCTGCATAATTTTTTGCCTCAGATCTTCTAAATTCTTGGTGTAAGGAGCAAATGTGCAGGAAGTTAAGTGCCTAAATTTGAAGCTTTTTCAAGCATAGGGTCACATTCTTCTGTGGGACTTGCAGACAATATGAAAAGATATTTTGCCTGTGGTTCTGTGGAGTGAGCAAAGATAGGTAATACGACTTTTACCAGCAAAACGACATAGAGACTATGTTTGGTAACAAACAACTTCCTTTATTAGAGAGTTTATATTGGTTTCAATATTTTCACCACTCAGCAGGAATTCACGAATAAGCGCAAAAGCCAATTTTGTGGTTACAAATGAATTTTTGCAAATAGGCAAATATGAAATCCGCAAATAACAAGAATTGACTGTAGATGAAACTTGCATTTTTCACACAAATATAAGATCAAGTCTTAGCAATAGAAAATGAGTTATAAATGGAATTTGCAAAATAACAAGTGAGTATTTTTTAAAATGATTGACATCCAACAAGTAAATCATTAATTTTTTTCTTATCAGGAATGTTATCAAAGGTTCTACTGTTATTATTGATAATTGATGAAAATTATAGCAAATCACAATAATTAGTTTATAATCATTTTCAAGTAAGTCATTCAAAAACTTCATATATCTTTTTTTTTCTGGATAAATATGCAGAGAATTTTAAAATGGTCAGGTCATTTTAAAAATATTTTAAAAATCTGCTCAAAATATAATTCATCAGATAACTAATTTCTTTTTTTTGAGAGACAATGAATCAGTTATATTTTACACCATTTGACAAAATTATTGATGATTTTAAAGTTCCTTTTAATTTTCATAAATAATTTTCATAAATAAATAATTTTCATAAATAAAATTTTCATAAATAATAATGTTTAATTTTCATAAATAATTCATAAATATCCTTTAAATTTTCATAAATGAGGATTGCAGAGAATGCATAAAAGTCAAATATCAGGATGATGGCCACATAATTCGCACTCAGCACATGAGTCCGTGACGCAGAAGACCAGGATTTAGAGATTGACTCAAAATTATTTAATTAAAACAACAACAAATATTTATTGAAGCAAAAGATTAATATGAAGCAATTAAATATGAAATATTATATAATAAACTAATTACTAATGTTACAATCTTTGAGAGAGTTTGAGTTCTGTCTTGACCTTCCACACATACCTGAAAGAGAGACCTTTGCCGATGTACACTATTTCATCTTGGATTAATCCATGCACTAAACACTACTAAGTGTCGAATTGTCCACATGTCCCTTCAACAGTTCACAATTATCACAGATCTTTATATTTTATATATTCGCTGTCATTGTAATAGTATGCCACTGCTGTCCTTCGTCAATTGGCTATCTTTGTTGCTATTGCCGTCGCCGTACATTGTCTTAACTTGTCTCCATTGGCCATCACTTATTGTGCAGGATGGGTTGCGTTTTTGTCATTAAACTTACATTTTTTTTGTACTTCATTTGCTTCTCCAATCTATAAACTTCTTCTTCTCTCTGTCTCTCCTCTCTTCTGCTCCCTTTTCTGGACAAGGAATTTGTATTTATTCTCTCTACGGACAAGGAACAACAGAGATTTTCCCATGGTTAACGAGGAACTAACATTCTTTGTTCAAAGTTCCTTGTCCATTAAAATAATTAATCTTTATCAATTTAATTAATTATTTTCTAATTTAACAATTTTTATATCTAAATTACTACAAATATAATTAATACAATATAAATTATAATTCCTCTACAAAACAAGGGAATTCACCTGGGGTCTCCATAACCTCACAATAAATATTAATTTAATCTTTTTTATGTTTTTTCATATGTTGTTTTAATTTGCCCAAAATGGAAGGGTGAAAATCTTCTACATTACCTATATATCATAATTATTATATTTTGCAATGTTATTGCAATCATGTTCATTATTCATTGAAAGAAGTAACAAAATAAAACTAAAAACCTAAAATCCTAACTGCCCTCGATTGTGTTTAAATAACTATTAAACAAATACTAAGCACACACAAGCAGACCAAGATTAAATGATTATGTTTAAAATATTGGTCTGCTTGTGTGTGCTTAGTATTTGTTTAATAGTTTGAAAGAAGTAACATTCTGTCAAATAAAAAGTGCTTCTGATACAAGTAAAGTTTTCATTTATTGTTATTAATAAGCAAAATAAATCTATGTGACTATCTTAAACACATTGATAATGTTGATTCTTGAGTGTTTGAATCGAAACAATTGCTAATGCATTTATGCATCCATTATCCACACTGGTAGCTTTGACTGGACACATTTATACATCCATAGCAATCAAAGGATTAATTAAAAAATGCATATTTATTTATAAATGTTACTTACTTTGTGAGGAGGTTAACTTGGACCTGTCCTATTTTTATTTTATTATGCACTCTATTACGTTACTTACTTTATTTATACATATAAGTCGTATTTTGAGGAGCCCTGTGAGAAATATCCAATCAAGCTCTGCACTAACTGAATGTGGCCCTGTTGATCTGTATATTTTTCTTGTAAATTGGAATCTCTATGCAAGTACAAGTATCTACATAAATTTAGGACTGTATATTAATCCATTAAATTTAATCATTCTGAAATAAATGACACATTTGGAAAATAAGCAATTAATTCTTTTCAAACTGTTTGTTATTGTAAGGACACTGAATTGATCACAATATGTTTTGAATTAACTTTAACATTGGATTTTGTTTATAGGTAATTCTTGCAGAAATTTTGCATTTGATATTCTTTTCAATTCACTTCAGCATGCATATTTATGAATAATATACAAATTGTTGTCCAAGTAACTATTAATATTATTGAATCTAATCTTGTAAAGCATCGTTTTTGATGGCCAACTTATAAAACTTCATGGTTATATAATAATGTTTCACAAAATGTTTCAGTATAAGATTTTAATTCTTTGTATCAATATGGTTAAATCAAGTTTAAATATTTTTGAATTAAAATGATAATCTTAGTCTTCTTATATTTCACAATGAATTAATGTCTTTACATATAAGTAGTCCTCAACTTATGACAAGGTTCGATTTGAACTCCTCCATAAGTCAGTGCTATCGGAACTTAGAAATGCTACTACTAAATTTATGGATTGTCACTACCAATATTTATTATTACTCTTCACCTTACTGTATTAAACTTAATAAAAATATTAGATTCAGACATAAAAAGGATGCTTTTTATATATCAGTCATGAATTCCTTTGATTACATTATCATCATAAATACAAGTGGTTGGAAATTGAGGACATTGCAAATTGAGTATCTGTGTATATATATATGAAAAATCAGTTGTCGTGTGATTTATGAGGCAGCTATATTGCTTATGTTTTCTTATATTTAGAAAAATTAAGATTAGTTCTTACTTGTTAGCTTAAGCTATACAGTATACATATAGATATTGTTATGATTTCAATTAAAATATATATATATATTTGATTTATAAAAATTTAATTTTGTATTTTTTTATTTAGAATGAAAGAAGTGTTCATTAGAAAGAAAACTAAAACTGGCAGCCATGGCTAATGCGTTGTTTACCATTGAACAAGTTGAGTTAATCCGTCGTTTACGTAATAGTGGAATTACAAAAGAGCAAGTTGTTATGGCTTTTGAGCAGCTTGATCGCCTAGAAGGAGAATTAGGAAAAAATGATAACACTAACAAATTATTACCTCAAAATAACAGTAGCCAGAATTATGAAAGTTCATTCAATGAATTATCAGTCAATAATAGTACCTTAGGATTTGGCATTCATAAATATTCAAATGTGCCAAATTCAAATAATTCTTGTCAAGTAAATAATGGAATTTTAAATACATTAAGATCAGATATGACTCCACCCATGCAGTCGTCCTTTAAATTGGGTGATCAGTCTAATTCGCAATCATTTTCTAGACCTCATAGTAATGGTACATCATCTAGTGAAGGTGTTTCTGATAGTAACAATGGAAATGTTTCACCATTAGGTAATCCTGTTACATCACCTACCTCAAAAATTCCCACTGATTTAACTATTATTCCATTGACAACCGCATATGCTAATCGACAAGGAACTGAAAACTCAGTATGTAATAAAGAAGTATCTTTATCTTCCTCATCATCATCATGTGTTCCAGTGCAATGTATGATCAATCCACATGATTTATTACAAGAAGAATGTTATGAATTAGAAGAACTTAAAAAGTAAGTTTTTCTCCAAGTTTTATTGTATTTAATAAAAATTAATTAATGCATTTTCATAAAAAGAAATTTAGTATAATTTATTATGAATCCAAATTTTTTTAAAGTAATAAATACTCAATAATTAAAATATACTTTTTAAATTTTTATAACTATATTCAAGAAATTATATATTTTAATAGATATTTAAACTGTTGTTGTAATTAAGAAATTAATATTTGAAGTTCGGTTTAAAACCATCTGTTACCTTATTATAAAAAAGTAATGCTGCGAGTGATAATACTTTAGACCGATCAGTCATGCCAATTTACCTCCCATGCTTTGGTAACCCACCTCCCCTACATTGAATGCGTGTGGGACACGTCTAACGCCGTAACCCACCTCCCCTACATTGATTGCGTGTGGGACACGTCTAATGCTGTAACTCACCTCCCCTACATTGAATGCGTGTGGGACACGTCTGACGCACTCAATGTAGGCAGCACGGTATGTGGATTGGAAACTGTAGCCGATGCACTCAATGTAGGCAGCATGGTATGTGGATTGGAAACTGTAGCCAATCTGATTTCCGGTTTCCAGCGCCTAGTTGAAAGTGACAAACATTTTGGCCGGAGCTGTACCATGCTCAGAGAGATTGCTCAAAAGTGCTTCCACCAGCATCACACCTAATGCAGGCTGCTTACTGTACAGTATCCTTATTTGCTCGGTACGCAGTAAATAATGGAAACGATCTGGTTCTTACCATTTTAAATTTTCTACAACCTAGGTGTGAACCAGGCTTAAAGAGACACGTGATTAACTGTTAACTCCATCTCTTCCACCCGCTGGTTACAAATGAATCGAGAGAGCTTTTAATACTATATATACAGTACTGATGAACTTTGGGATGTAAGACACTTACATGCCCTTGGCGGATTAACAAGGACAAATACAATACCAAAAGAAATATTTGCTTAGTCGTTTCTGCTAGCGGATGGCGTCTTATCGGGGTTTGCTTATTCCATTAACATAGGGAAGATCTGTTCCGCCAAATTTCTTGGCGGTTAGAGAGGATGGTGGCTTAACGAGGGATGTCTTATCGAGGTTTGAGTTGTATTTGGAAATATCACTTAATTTCAGTAAAAAAAAATTAATAATAATTTTTAATTAAAACGTAAATAAAAATATATTGTAAATTTCTTCAAGATCCCCGTCATCAAATTTAAGCGAACCGGTTGTTAAATCATTTGAATATCACTATTGATTATAACTAAATTAAACAATTCGTATTGTTTCATGGATTTGGAAATTCTGTAGAATTCAAGATAATTAGATTCAATAATCTAAGAGCCTTCTAGTGGAAATAATTTAAAATTAACTGTAGCAATTTAACTTGTTTGGATCGTTTTGGATGGTACGATTTCGTAACAACTTTATATTATTATTCCGATTTTATTAATGTAGAAATCAGTTCATCTGGAATGTTTTTATCCTGTGTATTAGAAATTAACCTACAGTATATCCTGAAGATTACACACACACGATATTTTATTGTAGTTATGCTATTGAATTAACCGAAATTGAATTATTTCAATTTTAATAAAATTTGATAAATTGAATTTATCAGCGCACATACTTAATTTTCATAAATTATCTTTCTTTTTAATATTTCATAAAATTAGAAATAGATTAAATTTAATCGTTTCGAATTTTAAAATATAAAATAGTTTATGTATTTATAAAGGACTTGTATACAAACAAATTTCGACAGATTTAATATTCTATTTTTACCTCTTATTAACAACACTATTTATTTATTTATTTATTTATTTATTTAACCATTTTATTTTCACTTTAACTCGATTATTTATTTTCTAAAATTCCAAGCATGGAATATTTTTGAAAATTATTTTCTTAAGTTAAATCATTAACATGCTAAAGCTATTTAAATCAATAATTTAAGTTAGTAACAACAGAAACAAATGGTACAATATAAATTATTTTTATTTTTAAATTTTTATTTCTTCGAAGAATATTTCATAATTTTTCCATTTTGATTTTTTTTTTTGTTTTATTGATTCTGATTAAAATCGGTGATTTTTAAATAATACAGTATTCAAAACTTACTGTATATTATTTTAATTATATGATGATAATTACATACAGGTTGATAATCGATTAATTTACTAAATTATCAAAATTCATAAAATATGAGATGAGATTATCTGTCGATTATGCTAAACTTTTTATCATTTAAATTCAAAATCCTTTATAGCTTATAATCGAGAGGTTACTATAAAAAAGAATAAAATTAGAGCATTTTTGAAAATTAAATGCTTTCTTTCATTTAAATAATAATAGTACTCTTATTAGCCATTTCATTGCCCATCACGGGGTTCCAATTATAAAAAAGAATAAAATTAGAGCATTTTTGAAAATTAAATGCTTTTTCATTTAAATAATAATAGTACTCTTATTAGCCATTTCATTGCCCATCACGGGGTTCCCAGTCCTGATGGAGTCAGTCATCAAGCGGAAAATGGAGTTTAATGCTGGGTTCGAACCCTTCCTGAAAACAAGCCATAGGTTTAGGATCTGGAATCGAACTCGGATTTTTCAGGGTGGAAGCACAGCTTAAGTCCATCCTGAAATCCGAGTTATAAAGTTTTTAGCATTCCATTGCCCATCACGGGTTGCCTAGCCCTGATGGGGTCAGTCATCAAGCAGAAGATAGCGTTCAATGGGTTGGGTTCGAACCCTTCCTGAAAACAATCTAGAGGTATAGGATCCTGATATCGAACTCGGATTTTCCAATATGAAAGCGCAGCATAATTTCACACTAAAATCCGAGTTATGAATTTTTAGATTGAAAACAAGTTCAAAATATCAAAAAATATTTCGAAAATATCAGAAATTAATGTCTTAATAAGTTATAACTTTATTAAAGTTAATTTTTTCTAATATTTTCAAGACATTTTTAGAATTTTAAATCTTTCAACAAGATTCAAAATGCCTAAGGATGGCCGCGTGGTAAAGCTGTAGGTTTACAATCCTGGAAGATCCTGGTTCAAATCCGGTTCCCACAACTCCAGTTTTTCAAGAGGGATCCGGGCCCAGTCCGTGGAACCCCATCCTTCAACCATCCAGTAGACTCCATCATGGGTGTTGGCCAACCTGTGGTGGGCTCTATAAGTACAGCCGCCAGATACTGTATATCTCTCGTGAGATATAGCGACGTATAGCCTAACTAAAATACCTAAAAAGATTCCTATAAATTCATTAAGAAATTTGGGGTTATATAATTAACTTTAAACTAAAAATTAGTGATTGCAATTTTATAATAATAATTTGATAAGGATATAAAATGCGAAAATCCAAAATGAGTTAGTTTGGATGTCTGAATGTCGATTTTTCTCTCTAAGTATATACGCTTCGAAATTTTTTAATCTTGCAAGAAATCCATTGATTTGTAATTTATTTTATTTCATCTTTTTACTTTATTGTTTATCGAGCAACGAATATCAGGAAAGTTTAATTTTTTATTATTATTTTAAAATTTTATTTCTTTTACTGTAATATGTTTAGCATATAATTTCGCCTTTTCTGCTGAAAATGTCTACATGTGTGTCCAGAAGAATTTTTGTTTCCTATTAATTCCTTTTTCATTCATTTATAGTAACATAATAGCATGCAACGATACTTTAACAGTATGAATCATATTTAGACATAAAGCTGAATTTTGGTTCTCTTGTTTTGGAACTATAGTATACCAAAACAATGTAAAGGATGTCAAAAAAACTTCTGGATTCTTAGCCTGTTTAAAGTATCCCAAACCTAGATGAATAAGTATTGTGCCAAATTGCATGCATAGTAAAGCTGTGGCCTACCATTCTGGATGATCCGGGTTCAAGTCCGAGTCCCATACCTCTAGTTTTTCAGGAAGTTGAACCTCATTCTTCAACCATCCTATTGACCCCATCATGGGTGTGTTGGCCAGCCTGTGACGGGCTCTAAGTGGTCACCGTCAGATATAGTATATTCCTCATGCGATATGGCGGCTTAACCAATGAAATTTCATGACTGTTGTATCTTCATGAGCATTTGTTTACATCTATTGTAGTTGAAACTTGCTGATTTAATGTTTTTCTCTTGGATCTTGGAAGTAACTGGTGATAAACCTTCATATAAAATGATTTATATATAATTTTAAAGCCCACATTTATATAAAAAAATTTCAAAAATATTTTTTCAAGATCGTCAGTCTTGTGTAATAATTTATTGGTAGTTTATAACTTTAACGAATTCAGACGTAAAGAACAGTTTCAAAGATGACAATCGAGATGGATGATCAGTCAAAAAGATGAATATTGAAGTAATATATCAGTCAAAAAATTTGGAAAATGATTAATGATGATCGATATAAATCCACATATTCAAAACAGAATAAAGTATTAACGTGAGAAGTGTTTAAATTATTTAATCAAAAACATCTAACACACAAAAAATAAATCAATATAATACTGTCAAATTAAGATATTTGTTACAATTTACAAGCGGCTGTTTGGTTGACATTATTGCTTTATTTTCTTAAATTGTCAAAGACCAACGGCATCTAAATTGTAACAAATATCTTAATTTGTCAGTATTATATTGGTTTACTTTTTTATATGTTAGATGTTTTTGAACATAAAACCAATTCCATCTAATAAAAATTTTATTCTTTTGGCGAAAATTATGCCTCCTATAAAAACACTAACGACAGATTGTTAACACATTAAATGTGTTATTTTTAATCCGAATCAAATCTTCTGATTGAATCGAAACTTTTACGGATGTTCAAGAATATAAGAAACACATTTACATAAAATTTCTTTGAAATTACTTGAACAGTGCGGAAAAAGAAGTGTTCACGATAAAAGAATTTGTTATTCATTCAATTTTGATCATATTGAGGTAAAATCTTCAGAGAATTATAAGTTAAAAAGCATTCCAGATTGATCTATAGACATTTTCAGAAAACAGAATCATTGTCTTCTACATATCTTTATTTCAACTTGAATGAACCAAATCTTTTAGAAGATTTTAAATGAATTTTTAATTCAATTAAATCTCTAGAAATGAGGATTTCTCGCTTTTATGGACTTTAATGATGAATTTGAGTTAGGAGACTGGATTGAGATTGAAAAATTTTAATTCATAATTTGCAATGATACAAGCGAATATGCATTTCGTATTTCTCCAAAACGTAGGGAAACACCTCATCAGTTCGCATAGACTTTTTATATTTATCATGTAAACAGTTTTAACCCCTTACCATAGGGGGTTAGTCGCGTTTTTTTATTTGAGACTCCGTTTAAAAGATATAAGCCTTTAAATCTAGCCAATCACCAACGGACATCGGCAATGCTTCAGTTTTAACCCCTTACCACAGGGGGTTAGTCGCGTTTTTTATTTGAGACTCCGTTTAAAAGATATAAGCCTTTAAATCTAGCCAATCACCAACGAGTATACAAAGCGTCATGACGCGTCGCTCGTCGTCTTATCACCCGGTAGTAAATAGAAAAGCGACGCAATACGACGCGTCTTGGCAACGCGACGCATCGTGACGCTTTGTATACTCCATGGTGATTGGCTAGCTTTAAAGGGTTAAAACAATATTGTGTCAGATAATCTATATATAGGGAAACAAACCAAGGCATGTTGCCCGACATACTCTATTGAAAATTTTAAAAATTATGATAGAATATATTTAATGATGCTGATTGATGATGATAACTTTCGTCAGGGCTAACCAAAGACTGATAGCAAGTGTTCGGACGTAAGAGAAGAGTAATAACTAGTGTAGTGGTAGGTAAACTTTTCTGACCGCGGGCCATGCGACCTTCTGTAAGATTTCTAAGGGCCGCATGTAAAAAAAAATGTTTTTACGTTCTGATACATGTATTCAATTTTAAACAGATTTTCTCCATATAACACGGTACTTCTACAACACGGTTTTTACTTAAAACATAAAATTACGTTTACTTTCCTACGACACAAATTTTTATTGATTTTTGTAAATCCATACTAGGGAGACACAAAATGCAATCATTGCGAAATATTTTGCTAAAATTAGTCATAAATGCAATTTTCCTGGTTTGCCATAAGAGGACTATATGCAATCTATTTTCGATTTCAAATTGAGTTAATTGGCAACCATTGAGTACTTTGTATTTCAAACGTTCAGTTCTTGGATAAAAAGTAAGTTTTATTTTTCAATAGAGGAAGGTGAGAGAAGAAAAACTTATACCCAAAAAATTTATGAATGAAGATGTTAAGGAACGATTTCTAGCGGGTGATAGCGGGTTAGATTACAGACTTTGTAAAGAGAACAAACTTTAAATGCGTAAAAAAAGTTCAGAAACTGAAGTTGATGATATTAAAGAAAAAATGTAAGGAAGATATAATTAAATAAATATTATATAGGCTGCATGCCTGTATGACATTCTTTCTTTTTGTTTTGAGTATATTGTTTTTTTAGGGTGTTACGTATATATTTTTCTTTATTATTATTTCGTATTATTAACATTCTTAATAAAAATTAAGTTTCTTAGGTAGAATTAAAGTTATTTGTTTTTAATTGGTTTTGGAACGTAACTCTCATTTTGTATTGGCTCCAGATCACATATAACACGGTTTCACACAACACGGTGTTTTTTCGGAAACCTATCTACCGTGTTTTAGGAGAAATACCTTTATATTAAGCCTATATATATATTTAAAAAATCCCGGCAAAATATATTTTAATATATACTATAGAATTTATAAAATTTAATTATATTTAATATCTTATTTTGATGCTGAACATAAACAACAATCAAAAAATTAAAGGTGAAATGCAGCACTCAACACGGTGTTTTTCGGAAACCTATCTACCGTGTTTTAGGAGAAATACCTGTATATTAAGCCTATAAACAAAAAATTTAAAAAATCCCGGCAAAATATATTTTAATATATACTAAATATAATTAAATATTATAAATTCTATATCTTATTTTGATGCTGAACATAAACAACAATCAAAAAATTAAAGGTGAAATGCAGCAATCTGCTATTCTAGAAAGAGCTGACATCCGGCTGTTCCCAATACTGAATATTCATGGAAAGGATCATTAAGGACAGACATATAGGTGACATAACGAAAATTTTATACAATATAAAAAAAATTGTTTGAGAAATGATGTAGTTCTATTCTAAATTTGTTCCAAATGAAATAATTACAACTCGTGAATTGTAATAATAATTCGTGTTCTCGTGAATTGCTTTAATAATAATTGATGGAATTTCAAGCGTTATATTTTAAATGCTTTTATTTTGATTTTTTTTAATATTGCCAGAATTGCATAATATATTTATGCAATTCTGGCAATATTAAAAAAAAAATTATTTATGCAAGAGAATTGACTCTAATCGAGTACAGTACAGAGAATCACTCAGGAGCCAGAGTTGGTTACTCTTATGATTGTATTAAATCAGGGGTTTTTAATCGGGAGTATTCATACCCCTTTGGGATATGTGAAACAAATGCTGGAGGTATGGGACTGGATCTCTAAGTACAATAAATTCAAGCTGTTGAGATAATTGTAAGTCATACTGGCAACTAATAGAAAGAATGATGATGATTATTTCCACAGTCAAGTGAAGGGATCATTGGACAATCCATTGGGGTCTGGAGTTATCAAAAAGTTAAGAATCCCTGTATTAAATGAAGAGAGATCCGTAGGATTTAAATGCACCATAAACGCGTATAAGTAAAATAAATGATAATTCAACATCGTAACTAATTTTTTTTCCTCTAGAATTACTCTTATTATAAGAGTTCATGCTTTACAATATGCAATAAAGTGCTTTTAAACGTTTGAAAAGCATTTACATATTGTTCTAACAAACGAAGATAAATGCCTGTAAGACATATATAAACAAAATTATTTATACATATTTAAAACTTACATAAATAAAGTGCTTATAGTTTATCTATGAAAATTCTAGGAAACAGTTTTCGTTTCCTACATTCATTCAATAACTTCATTGACTTTCATTGTTTGAAGTTTTCATAAATAAGAATGCATGCTTTACAATATGCAATAAAATGCTTTTAAACGTTTGAAAAGCATTTACATATTGTTCTAACAAACGAAGATAAATGCCTGTAAGACATATATAAACAAAATTATTTATACATATTTAAAACTTACATAAATAAAGTGCTTATAGTTTATCTATGAAAATTCTAGGAAACATTTTTCGTTTCCTACATTCATTCAATAACTTCATTGACTTTCATTGTTTGAAGTTTTCATACATTTTTGAAAAAATGGCTATAAATATTGTATAATAGTCTCTCGATAGTTCAATGTAAGTGAGACCAAAATTGCTTTTTGAATTCTATCTTACTTTTGAAGATATTACCTTAACTTTCAAAAGGAATTTTAAATGTATGATTTTAGTAATAATCGAATTTTGTATATTCAATTTTCATTAACGATTTAAAAAGTTCTTTTGCATTGATTTTCAAGTTGAAGTTGTGATTGCTTCTTTGCTGAAAATTTGTAACCATTATTCATAAGCAAAGCACAAAAAATCTCAAACTGTATGAAAACTACTTATCCTTCCAATGGTACTATCTTACTTTTGAAGATATTACCTTAACTTTCAAAAAGGATTTTAAATGTATGATTTTAGTAATAATCGAATTTTGTATATTCAATATTCATTAACGATTTAAAAAGTTCTTTTGCATTGATTTTTAAGTTGAAGTTGTGATTGCTTCTTTGCTGAAAATTTGTAACCATTATTCATAAGCAAAGCATTCAGTTGATTTCTTCATACCTATTCCTGTTTGTTATACATCGTTATAACAAACTGATACGAAAGACATTACTATATGGACAAAATGATTTATACAGTACACGTAACTAAATTTATTTCTATAAACTACAGAATGACTAATACCTTTATATAATGCCTTTTGACTAAACGGAATTTCGATCGAGTGGAACTTAAACGATGAAGACTATTATATACAAATAAAATTATAAAGAAACATAAAATTATCGTAATCTGAACATAAAATAATTGAATAAATGACTAATAGGAAATAAACATAAATATAAAAATAAATATAATATTAAATATTATTAATCAAACTAAATCGTTTGATATCATGCACGAAAATAATCTGAAGATATCTTGAATACAGGAAAACCTGTACTAGGTGGGAAGCTTTCAGGGGTTGAGATTGTGGCCACCAAGCACAGGTTGGCCACCAGACACAGTTATAGATTTCTTTATTAAACATCAATGTTTAAAAGACAAAGTTTATGACACGGTTTCACATTGCTAATTAAATTCAAGGAAAGAAATCACTAATTAATGACTGTTTTCGGGAATTTTTTACTTTAGAATGCTCAGCTGATAGAAGATCTACAGCCCATCTGGCATTTCTAATGAAAACACGATTGGCTGGCCACTTAGTATATGTTGCACACGAGGTGACGAAATTATATATCCCTGGCCATGGCCACGGAAAACAGATGGCCATTTTACATAGTTTAAAAATCCCGCAATGTGCTTGGGCGCATATTAAAGTAGCCACGGCTTGCAGATTGGCCACCTGCACAGGAAATCCTGTGCAGGTGTTTTCTTGTAAATGGTTCAAATGCAATGAAGCTAATTAATGAAAATGGTTCAAATGAAGCTACTAATTGAAAAAGCATAACCATTTTCATTGAAAACGGATATGCTTTTTCAATCAGTTGCAAAGTCGCGGTTTAGAACGGAAGTCACTACTTCTAACTATAACTAAGCCTAACGGTCTCACGACTCTGCAATCCAGAGTTCGGCCTGAGCTCAGGTCTTTTTCTAAGTTCTAACTTAATACTAATTAACGTCGCTTTCCTACTTACTACTGGCTTAATAAGAAGAGCAACGTAATGAGATACTGAATGGCAACGCGATGCGTCGTGACGCTTTGTAAACTAGATGGTGATTGGCTAGCTTTGAAGGGTTAAACATTATATGGCTTAATAAGGAGAGCAACGTAATGAGATACTGAATGGCAACGCGACGCGTCGTGACGCTTTGTAAACTAGATGGTGATTGGCTAGTTTTAAAGGGTTAAACATTATTTTAATCGTCAAATTATCTATTTTTTTCCGCAATTATTATTAACTCTTTTTAAAAAAATTACTATAAAATTCGTTTAAATGGATTATAGTACTCCCGAAAAATCAATTTTAAACGTATGATTTTATTAATAAAATATTGTGTACATAGTATTTAGTGTACTTATATAAAAAAAGAATATTTTCTTTTTTTAGGTTTGTTTGCTTTTAAAATTGCGATCTTTTCTTTCCTATGCAATTTTCTCAGTAATAGAAAATCAATTGACATTGCCTCTTTCTGTCTGTTCTTCGTAATCTAGTGCTACCTCGAGAACAGCTTATACATCAAAACTGTTCATAGCAAAATTCCTGAATGTGGCCTTTAGCCATTATATTTCTTTGAGTTTGTTTGTTAATTTATTAAAGACAAAAAGGTGAAAAGCATTTACAAAGAATATAATGATTAATTAATTGATTAGTGTAAAATCATAAAATTATGTACTATATTTATTTGCATAAATTTTGCTTGTATTTTTAATATTCCAAAGTATGGAATGAAAATTTACGCGAATTTTATTCAAAATTTTGAAAAAAATATTGTATTAATCCGATAAGATGAAGATTTAGAAAACTTTGACAGTAGGCCTAAAACAAAATTTATGATGGATTTTTTTAGCAGACTTTTTTAATATACAGCATAGAAAAAGTCCTTTGCATAACTATATATATATTAGGGGTAGCCAAACTGCGACTCGCGAGCCACATGCGGCTCTTTGGTATCTTCAATGTGGCTCCATACCATGAAAGTCAATAGTAAATATGAAACAAATAGTTAAACAAATCACAGATATATTATTTTTTATCTATTTGTAAAAGTAGTATGCATCTATACGAAATAAATGCATCTGAAATAAACAATTTTTGAAATCATCATTAAAGGTTATCCGAAAATCTGAGGCTGTTCTCATTGTTCCAGAAAGAAAATGCGGCTCTCGAGTATTTGAGATTCTCCTATGTGATTCCTAGTGACATGAAGTTTGGCCACCCCTGATACATACAGTCGGTTCTCGCTATTCGCGGTAGTTACCTTCTGTAAATTTTTCGCGAATATTAAAATTAGCGAATACGGAACCATTGTGCCTATGGGAAATAGAGTTCGATTGATGATGTAGATAAACAAAAAATTTCGTTAAAATCATAAAAATTTCGGGTTACAATATTATATATTATTCCGAGAAGCAATAATTCATGATTTATAAATTATTTTCTTTTTTAATATTTTCACTATAACATGCTCTCATTTATCAGTACAAAAATATAAGATATATAAACAGACTAGAGAGACATATCAAGTTTCTGCATAACCTTAATACGCAAGTCTTTATACAGTATTTACCCTTCAAAGCTAGCCAATCACCATCTAGTTTACAAAGCGTCACGACGAGTTTCTTATAACCTTAATACGCAAGTCTTATACAGTATTTACCCTTCAAAGCTAGCCAATCACCATCTAGTTTACAAAGCGTCACGACGCGTCGCGTTGCATTCAGTATCTCATTACGCTACTCTCCTTATTAACCCAGTAGTAAGTAGGAGAGCGACGCAATGTGACGCGTCTTGGCAACGTGACGCATGGTGACGCTTTGTATACTTGATGGTGATTGGCTAGCTTTGAAGGGTTAAATAGATTTGCACGTATAAAAATGCTAGAAAGATTCCAAATCTTCCCAAATTTTGCCTCTTTTTTTATTTTTATTTATTTCTGATATCTTCAATAAATTCTAAAATTTCCAAAAAAATCTCGCTAGCTTTGAAAGGTTAAATAGATTTGCACGTATAAAAATGCTAGAGATTCCAAATCTTCCCAAATTTTGCCTCTTTTTTTTATTTTTATTTATTTCTGATATCTTCAATAAATTCTAAAATTTCCAAAAAAATTCGACAGTTATACATTTATTAAATTATATTTAAATGAAAAATAATATCAAAAAGATTCGTTATATTGGTAAATATAATTTAAAAAACATTATAAAGTTTTTATTTGTTGTTTCAAATCTTTCTTGCATTCACAATATTCCGTTTTAGCTTATTGAAAAGTTTTCTACCAAAGTTTACATCCACGTCGTCTTCAAAATTGATCGATATACCCATCTGTGTGTTTGTGTGCGTTAACATCAAAAGCTCAAATATATTAAAATAATGTCAAAATTATAAAGAAAATCGAGACTAAATCACTGAAACAATTTTTAAATAATTTTTTTATGTATTTTTTAAAATTCTGTTCTTGAAATGACGACAGTGAATTTTTGTTTGGTTGGCAGAACTACGCTTTAAACTGCGCTGGTGAAGGTCACGAAAATCACTTTAACAAATCGAAATTTTTTGCTTAGTTTATAAATTTAGATACTGTATAGTAACCAAATTATTAAAAGATAAAGTCTGTGTTAATTAACAGTAAAGATTTTCTGTACTTAACTGTCAACTCGTTTTTTTTTTGTAAATTTTGTTAATCAAACATAAATTGAATATGTGCATAACAGAGTTCTATTTGTTAATTATATAACAATAAAAGATAAAATAAAGTCGGTGTTAATTAACAGTAAAGATTTTCTGTACTTAACTGTCAACTCGTTTTTTTGTAAATTGTGTTAATCAAACATAAATTGAATATGTGCATAACAGAGTTCTATTTGTTAATTATATAAACGATAAAATATAGTACTTATTAATTTTTTATAAAAATGCATTCATTTTGTTCGTCTCCAGATTCCTATCTCCAAAATAATTTGAGAACAAATCCGTAAACAATTTAAATTTTGGAACCATTTCTTGCTGAAACTGTCTATTATAGTATGGTTATGTCTTGCTGAAGCTGTCTATTATTAAGGTACATGTCTAAGTCATTACAAAGAAAATGTCTAAAACTGTCTATTATAGTCTTGCTGAAGCTGTCTATTATTAAGGTACATGTCTAAGTCATTACAAAGAAAATGTCTAATCGAAACATTAAAATGATAATATCTCTGAAACAGTTTGCACTTGAATGATAACCTTGAAGTATAATCTCATAATGATCTAACGTTTGGCTATGAGTCTAGTTTGGCTACGAGTCTGATAACTGCAGCTACAGAATTGATCACGATTATAATTTATTCTGTCTTTCTATCTCCATATAATTTGGAATTAAACTTGAAGCTCAAACATAACAAACAGATAGGAAAAATTACTAAATATCTCTCAAGAATCAATGTAAATGAGATATGATCAGACTAGTAGAAAGTGCTGTCTAGCAAAATGTTTGCTTGTCACGAGTAGTTTTATAGCAAAATGCTCTAATATTCCAAGAAATAATTTATTTGGGTTTATTATAAAAATAAAACAGTAATGATGATGATTATTAAGTGAAGGAGCTCCATGTGCGTTAAGGAACTCCATGTGTTGTCAAGTGAAGACTGATCACTACAGGGAAGCGAGACAAAAGGATATCCATTAGTTTGTTTACACTTGTGACATATGGACAAAGACTATTTTTGAAATCTTCACGTGGTCTCGTTAAAAGATGATATGCAAATTAAAAAAAAACCTATAACACTGGTATCTCTACCTCTACCCTTCCCATCTTTGGCTGAATTAATTCTGGAGAGTAATGTCTCCTGCATGCTTTCGTTTCCATTGCAAGTTCTCTCTTGCTTGATGCTATCTGGTCTCCTAGCTGTAACAGGTGGATTGAAGCAAGGTAACACTGTTCTGAACTCCTTGCGGAAGTTCTCGCTAAGCCAAGCGTAGAGGAATAGGATAAATTTTGAAACTATTGCGCATTAATCATGTACTCATTTAAAACTTTTTTAAGAATATGATTATAATATATAAAATTTTCACGATGATAAATCATATTTTTATATCATTTTTACCTACATTAGCATGATCCATATTCCATACAATAGAAATTAAAAGAAATGCCACGATAGGACACCTTTATTAGACATTCAAAGTGCTTTACTAATATAATAGAAGGAAAAATGAATGGCAAATATCCCAGAGGAAGACCAAGAGAGAGATTCATGGATGGTATAACGAATAGAGAAAGATGTGACCATGAAAAAATTTGCATATTCATGCAAGTTTCTAACAAAGCCATGTTGCCTATCAAATTACTAGTTGAGGAGAGGAAGAAGCATTTTACAGTTAATTTACAGAAAAACGAAAATATTTTAAGGAATAATCCTTATATATTTATAAAATTCTTATTTTTTCAGAAGTATTTAAATTAGAATTTTCTGTAACATTTAATACTGCACCACTATTAATTTTTTTACTTGCTTCAAAAGAATTTTTCGGAATACCCACACTCATAACAGATATTCTTTTTCCATTGTTTCGTGATTTCGTGACGATGTCGATAATCATCGTCGAACTGACACTCACATTCTCTACATTGTAATTTAACTCTTTTCTGTTTTTTTCTTGTATAATCACTTATTTCTAATGTTTTTATAAATCCAATTAAAATTAAAAGAAAAATCCATTAATGTGCTATTTAGTCTGCTGAATAAATTACTCTTGAGTGGGAGTGTGACACCTTCTCATGCCTCTGATTAAGCCTATTTATGTTATAAAATTTTCAGTACTCAAATGATAAATTCTATAATCTAATTATATAATTTTGAAAGAAGCCAAAGAAAAATTTAATCGAAGGTATAGGTTTTGCAATACGGAAATTAGATAGATAGGAGAAGTCGTATACAAAGTAAATAGCATCGTTTGTGTCAACTACGCGACCACTCTTGCCAACTGCACATTCAACTGCGGTATTCCAGTATTAAAAGATAAAATATTTTTAATAAATTTGAATCTTTTAAGATTTATTTACCTGTATAGTAATATTAAAGTGATAAGACATTAATTTTACTGTAATATTTAATTTTCCATAATTTTTCATAAATTCAAATTATGAAGATCGTTAACAAACCCAGATACAGTTTACAGCAATTAAAATTTTTATTATAAAATTATTTAACGTTGTTATAAGTAAAAAAAAAGTTATTGAAGATGCTCTCTTTATTCGATTTTACATCTTTATGAAAATTCAAAATATATTTATTGAAAAAGATCAATATTATTGAAGCAATATGAGAATAGATATTCACATATTTTGGGGCAGTATCTTATGTAAATATTATTTAATCTGAGTCAAATATATAGATATATATATATATAGTTTAGTATACTGTATATATATATATTATTTATTGTATCCTCTAGAGAATCAAACATATGATCAATATCGATTTTTTTCAATATCTAACTTGACGTTCTCTCTCAAAACGATATATCATGCAAATATAAATTCACGAATATTGTTGGAATCCGCTAGAGTAGTGGTCTCCAAACTTTTTTGACTGCGTACCCCTATAAATTTGTAAATTGCTCATAAGTAAGAACTCATAAACTAAAAATCAATTTCTTATAGACATAATATTAAAATCAGGCATTCCATTTTCAGGAATATAATTTGACCACAATAAAATTAAATGAAGACCAATCAAAATCAATAATTTATAATTAAATAATAATTTATCTATATAAAGAAATGAAAATAGTCATACTGAAATACTTCTTACTTTAAATATTAAATAAAACTAAAGAATTTTTATTTTTCATTATTGAAGCAGATAAACTTTTGTACAAATGAACTACTGCCTTAGGCAGAACTGAGTATAGAAGTTATTTACCCTAATGTGTTAATAAACCAGAGAATGTGCTATTTCTGTTTTTTGACCACCATTTTGATTTTTCCAATTTCATAGATGACAAAATTTTTGTTACAAATCCAGTCATATTTTATTGTTTAGCAATGCATATGGTTTGAAATGGCTTTATTGAATATTTAGCATTTATTTATTGCAATTAATGTTTATATTTTATACTTAAAAAACTCATAAATCCCAGAAGTTGTTAAGTGAGAACAAGTAAACAGAACTATCTGTGTATGTGTGCACGCACGCACACGCACACGCACACACACACACACACACACACACGCACACACACACAGCAGAACTATCTGTGTATGTGTGCACGCACGCACACACACACACACTTTTTTTTTACAAAAAAAGCACAAAGTTGCCATAACTATGTTCAACAGATTGGCAATTATTATCACAACAAGATTTTAGAAATAGATGGTGACACTGATACTAGCATGCATTATCACAAAAAAAAGTCCTGTGTATGTATACAGTATATATAAATATATATAAAAACTTGTATAAATATATATACTGGATTGATGCAAATATTCATTTTGTGTTTTTAATTAAAATTTTTGTATAAAATATACTTATTTTAAAATACAATTAATCAGTTAAGTATATGTTGTATCATTCAATGATCTGCCATCTTTCTGTAGCTGATAATCCTGTACTTATAGAAGTTTGGAATTACTGAGCAAAGAACTGAATCCAGTTGATTTTTGAGAGCCTCCAAAGAAATGATGTACATACAGTTTAAACTATGTTGCAGAGATCTGAATAAATGGTAATCAGAGGGTGTAAAGCCTGGTGAAAAGGCTGGATGGATCAAAACTCCCCAATCAAGTTGTAAAAGATTTACTAAGCTAACAAAAAATATTTGGTTTAGCATTGTTATGGAACACACTGCCTTTTCTATTCACTGTTTCTAGTCATTGTTCTTTGATTGCTTGCACCAATTTGTTTAGTTGTGAGAAATATTTGTTCAAATCAATAGTTTTATTTTGCAGCAATAACTTATAACGTATGATTCCTTTCCAGTCATACCAGATACACATCATAATCTTCAAGTGTAAACCAACTTTTTTATGGTTAAAGAAACTTCACCATACTTACAATATAATTTCTTTCACTTAATGTTGTTATATGTAAATCATTTTTCATCACCAATAATCATCCATTTCAATAATGGATAGATTTTAATTTGTTTCATCAGAGAACACAAGCAGAAATATATCAATTTGTTTTGGACAAGTTATTTGGCATCCATATGTCAATTCTGTTGGCTGTTCCAAGCTGTTATAATTGTCTTGAAATGGATACTAGATCAATGCAAAGTATTTCTGGAATCACTTCTCCATTAGATGTTGCTCACTTTCAATCAAAGCTGTGATTTTAGCACTGTCAATCTCAATCAGAGGTCCAGAACAGTGAACATCATTGAAGTCAAAAATTTCTTCGTAAAAATATCTGAACCACTTATGGCATATGGAATCATCAGTAGCATCTTTTCTGTACACATAATAAATCCTTCTTCAAATCTATCATGCATTATTGTTTTACTGAACAAAAAAGCATATGCTGAAAATATTCTTTGTTTTCTCCCTTCTTCAATCCAAAAAGAATCTCTCAAAAATTGATAAAAATTTTATAAAATGTCATCTTTCAAATGGCATATAACAATTACATATTTGAAGTTGATAATAATTTGAATTTGTAATGTAATACTGCAACACAGCAAAAAAGGGACAAATTTTTGCATCAACCCAATATACATACACAACAGTCTATATCCTAAGGAATCAAAATAGAATTTTTCAATTAAAAAATTAAATAGATAAAAAAACTAATATGTTTAAAAATGTTTATAATATTATATATAATAATGATATAGTTGGATTTGAACTGAATGTGATTAAAAAAAATAAAGATTAACAACTGAGCTAACGAATCACGTGATGCGATGATGAGCTGTTATAGAGCTCTATTTTGTCGGAAGTTCACATATTCAGGAGTCGTTAATCAAAGCCTTCGTCGTTAACCAAGACATTTTTTCTTACAACCACTCGTCGTTAACCAAGTATGTTGTTATCCGAGGCCTATGTTAACCGAGGTACCACTGTATTTAATATGATGAATGGGCTTATTATTCAGCACAAACTCTCAAATCAGGAATCATTGAAAACATCGCTACACGTAATTCTTTTTCAATCACTAAATGAGTGATATTTTGTCTTTAGAAAAGCTACAGCAGAAAGTTTCTGGATACATGGATACATGTATTTATAACCATTTTGCTGATTCTTTTTTTGGCAACAATTTGAATTTATTTATTTGTTTGTTTGTCTCATAAATGGTGTTTTTGTTAATTCTTGCATGCCTCCTCTTTCAACAGACCAGGGGTCAGCAAACTTTTGAGACGGAAGAGCCAAATCTGTCCCTCACAACAATTTAAAAATTATTCGAGAGCCATAAATACATTTTTACAAATAAGAAAAATTTAAAGTAATGTTATAATAAGTTATAATATTAAATATATCTTTATTAAATGATGAAAAAAATCACAAAAAATTAAGCTATATGTTCAACCATACCCTCCTCCACCCTTATTTTCTCTTTCCTGATATCATGCTTCGCACATCTTAATGCCATGAAATTATGCAAGACTTATAAAACAAATGAAATCACCATTTTGTGAATGGAATTCCTTAAAAATTTTATAAATGACACTATGATAGTTTGGCTATCCTAAAAAATCCGAGTTCCAATTTATAACTTTTTTCTATTTCTGGCGAGAAAGTTTCCTACAAAACAATGTACTTGAAGGACAGACTTTATTTTATATCACCGATCACAAAGATCGCTGTTGTCTGTATGTATACGTACGATAACACCAATTGAAACGAAGAAACTCTAGCAATTGCCTTTCGTTAAAACGAAATAGCATATCATGGTATATAACATAGCCTCCATGTGACAGTTACTTTCTATTATCTGAGTAACATATTGTTTTCGTTTTCATTTGTGGCCTGCGACGTTCTTAACTAGAACGTTGCGGGCCACAAAAAATCGCCTTGAGGGCCGCCAGTTTGACACCCCTGCCTTATTTGAATATTTGGTAACTGACAATTTTCATCAATTACCAAATATTGAATGATTATTTTTCAATCAATTGGCTGTGGGAAAATTCCTCTGTTTGTCTTAGAATGAAATAGCTCTTTAAAGGATTCTATAAATGCTTTATTTAAGTCCAGAACTCCAAATGAGTATTTTTGATCTGTTCAACCTTAACCATTGTCTGTATACATATACACATGTAAAAATTATATGTACATCAAAACTAGTCACCAAGAATATCAAACATTCTAAAGGTCTCCAGTTTAAAAAAAAATTATTTAAAAACATAACTTCATATTAGCAGCCTTATTTTCTAATAGCTGGAAGTCTAAAAACAATATATACTGCTATATTTTATTATTACTTCTCCAAATAAGAAAATAAATAATCACTCCCTTGAAAACTTAATGCTAACATAAAACAGTCATTGCTTATAGCACCTAATCTAAAGTTACAATGTTTGAGGTTCATCCCAGTGCATCTTCCTCTGTTTTTTGTTATCCTACACTAGGGGTGGGAACCTCTGGCCTGTGGGCCACATTATTTTATTATATCTAATACCAACGCTATGTATACTTTCACATTTGTACCTTCTCTTTTTTAAATAAATACTATTATTGTCAATTGTTTTTGTTTTGGCCCGTGGCCCACCATCATTTTTCTATACGGACCCTACAAAAAAAGGTTGCCCACCTGTCCTACACCATTTCCACACATTTTTTATTTGAAACTGGATCTAGTTGATTCACTGTATTGTACCTACACCAGTGGTTCTTGACCTTTTCATAAATGCATACTATGAAACTCAAAATTCAAAAATTTCAGCACCACCAACAAAATATGCTCATATATAAATAGGAAGTCAAGATTATACATGTACTACTAGTCATATCTTGCATACCACAGATTGAGAACTGCTGACCTACACTTTTTCATGTTATATATTGTGGTTACTTCTGCTATCTTACCTTCCTCTATCTTTGTGTTTCTTTATTTATAATTCTTTTTTCTTTTTTTTTTTTTTTTTTTTTTAAAGGGTTAAGGATTGCATAATGTCGAGATTTAGCTTTTCCCAGTATAGAGAAAGGGGAGATGGATTTTGACATAATATCAAGAGTGGACTGATTTGGTACAGTGGTGCCTCACAATTTGACATTTGACTTTCTCAGGTTGGCGCATGTGCGTGCATGGAATTGTGTGATGTCATTTGCTATTTGTCAGTTCTTTTCAGAAAGTACAAAATTTGTAATTATTATTATTTTTTGAGTGAGATATAAAGATGGTTTCAAAGAAAACTGACCAGAGGAATAATTCTGAAAAGAACACTTTTGAGCAAAGACACGAAGAAAAAAATTGTAGATAAAGTGCAGAAAGGTAGAACAATTAAAATGTAACTCGAGTTAGAAAATAAAAAATTTGTAATTATTATTATTTTTTTGAGTAAAATGCAAGGATGGGTTCAAAGAGTACTGACCAAAGGAATAATTCCAAAAAAAAGAACACTCAACTGAACAGAGACAAAGAAAAAAATTGTAGATAAAGTGCAGAAAGATAGAACAATTAAAATGTAACTCAGTTAGTTTGGTGTTTGCCCCTGTTGTTTGTGTTAATTTTCAATTCATAATTTTTCAGAAAATAAAATATTTGTAATTATTATTATTTTTTGACTGAAATGTAAGGATGGGTTCAATGAGAACTGACCAGAGGAATAATTCCGAAAAGAAGAACACTTGATTGAGCAAAGAGACAAAGAAAAAAATTGTAGATAAAGTGCAGAAAGATAGAACAATTAAAATGTAACTCGAGTATGGTGTTCATAGGACAACTGTGGCAATGTTTTGCAACAGAGAGAGATTATGGGTGCTTGGGTGTCTGTTGGAAAATTTCATTCCAACATCCAAGGGCTATTAAATGGTTTGCTGTGTATAAAATAGTGTATTTTGTAATTTAGTGTGTTATACAATAATAAAATACATATAGTAAAGTAAATAATATAGTGTATCTCTCTCACCTCACCTATTACCAGTATGGCGTTCCTAGGACACCATACTGGTCCCACCATTCTATCTCTGTGCCATCGTTTTGCAACAGAGAGAAGATTATGGGTGCTAGAGTGTCTGCTGGAAGATATCATTCCAACATCCAAGGGCTAATAAATTGTGTGTTGTGTATAAAATAGTGTATTTTGTAATTTAGTGTATTATACAATAGTAAAACACACATAATAAAGTAAATAATATAGTATATCTCTCTCCCCTCAGGATTTATTGCAAGGGAATGACTAAATCTTAGTCTTATTCTCTTGAACAGTTTGCACTTCTTTTAGGCAGAAATCTATGCTATTTCTGCATATATTAAAAAGCAATCTTGATAGGCTATGTTAATAAACATATTTATATCCTATCATATAATCAAGCTGTATTAAAAGCACTTAATAGTTCTTGTTTTATTTCAAGCCTTGTTTGAGAATGTCATCATCACATTATGAAACTGGCTACCAGGAACAAGGTTCAATTCTTTTGAGGTGCCAGGACACAAAGGAATTGAGGACAATAAGGTTCCAAATGAAATGGCCAAGGAAGGAGCTTCCATCCCCTTACTGGACCTAAGCCTGCCCTGGGCATTAGATTCTAATGCATTTGAGTAGATTGTAAGAGATGGCTGGCATCTCAGCACCTCTCCCATTGGAGGTTTACTCCTAAACTAACTTGTAAGTAAAAACTTTTACTTCAGGTCCTTCATTACATTGAATTAAAGAGTTGCTTACATTATATAAAAATCAAATAAGAATTGTTACAGGGTTTTTCATAGGGCACTATTATCTTAAGAGACAAGTCACTTAATTAGGATTATTGATAGTCCCAATTGTAGATAATGTTGGAAGCAGATGAAACTCTTCATATTTTGTGTAAATGTGTGATCCTTTTAAGACTAAGATATGATCTTCTGGATTGGTATTTTCCTGAATTGAAATGTCTTTTTAAATTCCCATTGAAGAAAATGTTGTCTTTTGTGTGCAAGATAGGACTTCTTATAGGATGATCCAGTTAGGGAGTGCACAATATGTCACTGATTGGTTACAGAGTTAGGGCTGTTTAAAGCCCCTTTCCTATAGTTATCACCATCAACTTGGTTAATCAGAAATCTACTGTATAAATGCCTGACAAAAAAAGCTTCATCAATTTACATTCTTAACTTGGACAGCTAAGTTTATTGTGTTCATCATCACCATTGTTTTTGTCTACACGTTGTGATGAACTGTGGACTTTGTTGTTTTTTTGCTTACTTTGATGTGGCAAGTTGTTATCTTTGTTGTTGTTTGTGTCTTCCAGCTGTCCCAGAGAAGTTTGTGTGACAATTAATGTTTTTTTGCTAAGTATTTTGTACAAGGTCTGTTCCAAAAGTAATGAGAAAAAAATTACATAAATCAAATAATCATTCTTACAAAGAAAAACAGTTAATAATCTTCGAAGTATGCACCTTGGGCAGCAATACAACGAATCCAGCATTGCTGCCAGTGGTTGTAGCAATGTTTGAACTCATTTTGTGAGATGCTGCGAAGCCTTGTGGTTACAGCTCTTTGGACAACTTGGAGTGTGTCAAAATGGCATCCTTTCATGTCCATTTTAAGCCGTGAAAACAAAAAAAAGTCACAGGGAGCCAGGTCAGGACTGTATGGTGGATGGGGAAGCACAGGGATGTGTTCTTGGGTTAGATATTCACAATCATCTCTGTGTGGGGCCTAGCATTGTCGTGGTGGACGATCCAGCTACCAGCAATCTCTTGGCGGACCCAATTTACCCTTTTCTTCAAGCGTTTGAGCACTTCCAAGTAAAATTCTGAATTCACCGTCTGAATCTGTTATGTATAAAGTAGTGCATTTTGTAATTTAGTGTGTTATACAATAGTAAAACACATATAATAAAGCAAATAATATAGTGTCTCTCTCTCATCTCATCTGTTAGGGGAGTGAGATGGGGACCGATAATGAATTAATCTATTTTACATAGTCTTATATGGAAAATATCCCGCAATTCGACAGTTTCTCAATTCGACATTACTTCGGCGACGGTTAGTGTCGAATTGCAAGATCCCTCAATTCAGCATTACTTCGGCGACAAATTAGTTTCGAATTGCAAGGCACCACTGTATTCAGTAAGAAATAATGATATTGATTGATGTACTAGAGATCAGTTCCACAACTGATATCATTTGCATAAATATATAGTTTGTTTGCTAGCTGAGAAATTTCATAATGAGCTTAGCTTTAATAATGAAAGAAACAATTATTTGTCACCTATTCTTCTATGCTTCTTGTTTTTGACAATTGGTTATTAAATTTTTTTATTTTCTAATAATAGTTTTCTACTAAGTTGACATCTAACTATTATTTATAATGTTTGCAATTTTACTATTTTCTGTTAGAAGCAATATGTAAAGTTTAGTTTTTATATTATTAACTTAATTATTTACTGTTTTAGTGCTGTCTTCTTTCTGCTTAAATCCTATCTGTGCCTGTATGCACTATTTGACTAGTGCCAAGAAACATCTCATTTTAAATTTATGTTCGTAGAATTCAATTTTCTTGTTCTTAAGTTTGTTCTGATTGTATAAGTTAGACTGAAGATGACTTTTGAGGTTTTGTTCAACAAAAATGCTTTCAAAAATGCAATTTGTGTTTGTAGTTTTACTATAAATAAAAAAATTAATTCTTAATTAATTAATTAATTAATTAATTCTTCTAAAAATTTATCTTAATAGAATATGTTCCAATCTTCATACTGAAAAACACATGAAAACACAGATTCTTTGTACATCAAAATATGTTCACAGAGTCACATGACAATTCAACAAATCAAAACTATTCTTATAAAGCAGCAAGAGTTAAACAGCCAATCAAATAATCCAGTTTCAGAAAATGTTGGTGAATACGAAAGAAAACTAATTGGAGTTCACAATTCAATTTCGATTTATACGATCTTCGAATTGATACTTGGTTGGTAAATACAGCTGTTAGTGAGATATATTGGATAGAATTTTTTCTGTTAATGTATTATTTTGATTAATAAGCTAAAAATAATTATGGTGATTGAGTATTTTATTGTTTATATATATAATAAGACTAAAATGACTAGACGTTTTATGCTGGAATGCAGGACGTGTCAAAAAAAAAAAAAAAAAAAAAAAAAAAAAAAAAAAAAAAAAAAAAAAAAAAAAAAAAAAAAAAAAAAAAAAAAAAAAAAAAAAAAAAAAAAAAAAAAAAAAAAAAAAAAAAAAAAAAAAAAAAAAAAAAAAAAAAAAAAAAAAAAAAAAAAAAAAAAAAAAAAAAAAAAAAAAAAAAAAAAAAAAAAAAAAAAAAAAAAAAAAAAAAAAAAAAAAAAAAAAAAAAAAAAAAAAAAAAAAAAAAAAAAAAAAAAAAAAAAAAAAAAAAAAAAAAAAAAAAAAAAAAAAAAAAAAAAAAAAAAAAAAAAAAAAAAAAAAAAAAAAAAAAAAAAAAAAAAAAAAAAAAAAAAAAAAAAAAAAAAAAAAAAAAAAAAAAAAAAAAAAAAAAAAAAAAAAAAAAAAAAAAAAAAAAAAAAAAAAAAAAAAAAAAAAAAAAAAAAAAAAAAAAAAAAAAAAAAAAAAAAAAAAAAAAAAAAAAAAAAAAAAAAAAAAAAAAAAAAAAAAAAAAAAAAAAAAAAAAAAAAAAAAAAAAAAAAAAAAACTTAGAAAATGGCATCCTCACGAATGTGCTTAGTTTATTTAGTTGTGCGCTTAGTTTTATATCATTAAAATGTCTTGGATTTATCTTTTTATGCATTTATTAATATACAAATTACAAAAAAAACAATTCTGATAAATGAATAAAAAACATTCTTTTCATAACAAATAATTAGACAGAAAATAACAATCTCAATACAAAAAATATCAAAAATGATTATATAGATTCAACTGTCAATATAATGAATAATATTAAATAAATAATTACGTTATGGTACGTATTTTTTCACACACTGAAATTTTTAATAAATCTTCATTACTTGAAATATTCTAATAAAATTCTTCACAGCAATTAAAAATTGCACTTAACTTGTAATATTTCTTTCAACGTTTCTATCCTCAGCTCTGTTTTTTCTGAGGTCTAAAATTTATTCACCACTGAAAAATCTCTTTCCGTTGCACCATTGATGCCTGGTCAGCATAATGCAAATTCAAATTATTTTCTTAATATTGTTAAATGGTATGTTGTTAGAATCAAAGTGTTTAAATATTTCTATCCCCCTTGCATTGGTAGCATTTTTTGTTTATTTCAAGCATTTACTTTTGTATCAACAGCAAATTTTTTTTACATATATTTCCGTAAAATGTTCCTTTTCTTCCTTATCAGCATCGAATAACTCCATTTTATCATCAAATTTTGAAATGTACTCAAAACTTTTTACACATTTTGCCAATTAATACCACTTTTAAGATCAGTCCTCTTAAAATAATCAGTGTGTTCAAATTACGACAAGCAAAGTTCTAAATATTGGAAACATTTTTCCTAAAAAATCTGTTGTCATTGGATTTGAAGGAATCTATTTAAGACCAACCATTCTCTTCTAAATTTCTTAACTTATTGCATACAGTGAATAGTAGATATTACATATCCTTTCTTTTCATTGGAATTTTGAATTGACTATTTCTGTAATAACCTCCATATTATTATTTTTATCATCTTCAATACTTGTCACATACAAATAAAAATATTTGTTGCATGTTTAATTACAATAGCATCATTTAGTATGAATTAGAGGAAAACAAGTAGCAACTTTGTGCCATTGAGAAAATGTTAAAAATATTACATGCTCAATCTGGGACAGTTTTCATTGTGGGATAAACAACTCAAATCCAGGACAGTCCCGCATAATCCAGGATGTCTCGTCACTTTAAGTAAGGCCCAACTCAACATTGCTCTGTTTAATGCTGTTTCGATATAATGCAGGTTTTTTTTTTAATTCTATACTTTATTGATTCACTTTGGCACAGGTTTCAAACTAATATACATAAATCCAAAAATCAACAAATTTGTTGCTTTGATACTCCTATGCTATCTCATAGTGCATTTGATATCAGTGCATGTGGTACATACGAAAGATTGCTGCAGTCACAGTTCATATTTATGTTTGGTCACCAACATTATTTTATAGTATTAAAAATAACAATAATCCCATTTTAGTTTTAATCTAAATACTGCCACTTCAAACTATAATTTGATATGGTCAAGATGGCCATATTTTCTCAAAACAAGTTTAGCCACTATTACAGAAATTATGGATCAGTTTATACAAAATCATCCAAATTTTGATAGAAGTCAAGACAAAATGTTATGTATGTGATGTCTTGCTATCGACAATTGTTTACTGAACGAAAGATGAAAAGATAAAAATATATGACTTCTTAATGAAAAAGCAAAAAATGTTTGTATGAGAAAGAACTTTCCTCATCACAAATATATATTATTTACTCAAATACTTTTGATTCTCATGAATGATCCATGAATACAAATCAATATTAGTAAAAAAAATCTATAATTAACATAATACAATAGTAATAATACATGTTACAAAATAAAATGGTACATATATATTTTTATTCATTGTCCTGTTTTTTTATTCACCATCCCCATTATTTGTGTGTTATGACAACCTCATTTAACACTTTCATTTAGCACTTTGTTTTTTGGAACACATCCCCCACATTAAACAGGGTCTTACTATATGATATAATTGATATAAATAGTAATGATATACATTACAAATTATCCCCAAGTAGAAATATAATTATCTAATTAAAGTATCTCCAATTCAATATATTTTGAAATCTATGATTTTGCTTTCAAAATAAGCTCTTTGGAATAGGAAAACAATCAACAAAACTCTATTTAATCTATACTATGAATAAAATCTGAATAAAATACAGAAAGTATATTTTACTCAACTCAATATAATAATGAATACAAACAACATAGATCTGTTTGCTATGAAGCATTTAAAGGAAATCTCACTGTATATACATCGTGAAAAATGATGCAATAGTATGAATATAGCCATGGCTCACTACTTTATTCAGTAAACTGCCAAATATTTGCAATGTGAGGTAACTGATTACTAATTTTTTATTATGTTATTCATATATCATTAAAAATGACAAAAAGACCTGATAGTGAATTTTTTTTTTACTTCTCTTCAACTCCACCATATCATGATGTATTCCAAAATCCAGAAAAATTCAAAATCAAACATTAAAGATCAGAGGTCGGCAACCAGTGGCCCGAACGTGCATTTTTAGGCGGCCCATAAAAGATTTACCATACTTATATAGCAGTCCATGTGTTGAATTATTTCAATAATGAATTTGATAATATGGATAACAAATAATTAATTTGTGATATCGCCATGCACTTGGCACAAGGCATCAGGAGTGGGGATAACAAAGATGAACTCACATCTCAGGTTATAAAATGGAAACAGGTAATTTGACTAAGGAAAAACAACCATAATCATAATAAGCAAGAAAAACAAACATATTGTGATGCATAAACTACATTTTTTTACTATACTTACAGCACTTTAACAGGAACCATTTTTTACTTTAAAACATTTTCGGTCTTACTTTGAGACCCTCTTCAGTAAACATATTCTTTTTTAACAAACATTTAGAACAATATATTTCTTTTTAGAACACACAGATTTTTAAATTTTTCCAAATTGTTCTTGTTTTTAAAAAATTTTTTTACGTATTCTTATTGGTCATTAAAATAGATTTAATATTCATATAAAAACATTTTTTACGTTGTTTGTAGAAAAATTGGCAGCAAAAAGTTCCTGTTAAAGAGCTGTAAGTATAGAAAGATTATTATTAAAGAACAGGAGTTTTAGCAAAGGATGGCATATTATTTTGTTTTTGCAAGATAATTTTTCATTCATTTTCATGTTTGTTTTATATCTTGTATTTTAAATATTTCTGTATTTTTTAAGATTGATATAATAAAAAATGATAAATATTTTTTCACTTATTATTTTCTCTTAATTAAATGCTTGTGGCCTAATTTAGATTATCAAATATAACTATATTTAAATAAATACAGGTTGAGTATTAACTTAAATTTAGTTATACTTAACTCAATCTGTATTAACTTAAATGAGATTATATTTTAACTCAGATTTAACATTACAACAATGATAATGACAAATACAAAATTATTAAAATTTGAAATATGCTGCTCCATATTAAACATACATAAAAAATGAGCACAAAGAGCAGGATAATCGATAAAAAAGAAAAATCTAAAGGCTGTGTTTAACTAAAAATAAATTTATTGTAGCACTTTCAACCTTGAATTGAAAGAGCTACAATAAATTTATTTTTAGATTTGAGAAAAAATTTTTTACGATAATTTTTTAATTATTTGCTGAAGAGGAACCAGAGGGTCGAAAGTACTAAAATAAATTTATTTTTAATTAAAAAAAGAAAATTCTAAAGTCTGTATTTATCGAATACAAAATTATTTGAATATGTCAGTTAAGCACTACAAACACTTACAGATGTACTAATGCCATGGTTATGAATTTTATTTTTGAAGGTCACTCATAATATGCATTCTTTCAGAATTCTACACACAAACATTAATCTTTTGTTAGCAGTTGATAACTAAAGAAAACCGAAGAGGCAAAAAACATTTTTATTTTGGTGTATAGAACTATTTGAATGAATAACTATGCTTATCCTGCTTAAAGTCTTGTAAGAATTACATTATTTTAACAACAACTCAATAATAATAATAATAATAATAATAGTGAAAGATTTTATGAGAAAATCATATTTAAAACATGAACATAGGAGCATTTAGGGCAATAACTGATATAGTAAACAAAGCTAAAATGATCTTGAAACAGTAAGATAAGCAGTTTAAAGTTCATAAAATAGCACTTAAAGCAGTATGTACGTATAAAACTTTATTATACGTACGTATAATAAAGTTTTATACGTACGTACTGCTTTAAATGTTATTTTATGAACTTTGATCTTGAAATAACTGATATTTTGCAAAAAATAAATTATAATTGGTCCTGAACGAACGTTTTCAGCTCTTTCAAGCCATCATGAGGTTCATACATATACGTTTACACATCTGTTCTAGAAGCTTCAATGGTTCTACAGAATTTGATTTAAATTTATAACTTAACCAACGACGATAAATGGGTTACCATGGTTACATAGCACATTGGTTCTTCTGTAATATAGATAAGAATGTCTCTATTGCTTATTAGCACTTTTTAAACTACATATATATTTATAAAAGTTAGGAAGTTGTTATTAAGTATAGTTGGTCCTTCACTTACAACAGAATTCAGTTTAAATCCTGAAAAGTTGCAAGTTGAAGCAGTTGGAAATTGGAAATGTCTTAAATCTTTAGATTTTTCCAGCTATTAATATTTATTATAGCACTATACATTATCATAATAAACTTAATGAAAACAAATCTACAGGAGCCAGACAAAAAGAAAATGCTATCAGTATTTTATATTACTGAGCATGAACTTGTATGCATAAAAATTGCATAGAGAAAGCATAATTTACTGATTTCTCTATGCAATTATATCACTATTGTAAGTACAAGTGATGTAATCAGTACTTTATTTTAACAATAATAATAATAATAATAATAATAATCAGAAATTTTACAAGAAAATCATATTGTTTAAAACACAAACATAAGAACATTTAGGACAATAACTGATACTTTTCAAAAAATAAATTATAGGTGGTCTGACTTACAACAGAGTTCAGTTTAAACCCTGAAAAGTGGTCAGAAATTGAGAATGACCTGTATTTAATAAATTTGTGCTTTATAGAAATTTAACACGAAATCACCATGCACATGCATATCTTTGAAACCACAGAATTCAAAATTGCACAATTAGGAGATCTACTGTAATTAGTTACTGATAAAAAATGAACAGACACAGAAAATCAAAAATATGAATTTTTATTTCTAAATATAAAATATCTAATAAAATACTGAAATATCTAATAAAATGAATTGTAACCTAGTAACTTATTTCACAAAAATCTTAACTTTAATATAAACAAAAAAAATTGGCTTCACATTAAAACAACAACATACTTTTTATGGAAAATTTAAGTATTTACTTAAATTATTAATAAACATACATTTGAAGTGTTAATCAGAAGCTTTTAATTCAGAATCACCACCAGAAAATTAATCAATATGTCTTGCAGAAGAAATGAAGCTGATGCATGTTGTATTGACCTAAAACAAAGAGATTTAGAATTTAGTACTATTACTTGTTACAACAGCTGCTCTTAGAACTGAATTAATAATCAGATAATTACTAATTACTTTCAAATTCTATTTCAATTAAAATAAATGAATTATGCCAAAATGTGAAAGGATATCTAGTTTATCATTATTGTAAACAAATATTTTGATGATCACATTTCAATTTGTTGAAAAATTTTGAATCTCAATTTTAATGAAGTTTATCAAATGATATAATAGTTATGTTAATCAGCTGTATTTTTTGTTAAAATGTGAACTTTCATTTATGTCTTCCCCATATATTAATTCTTTAAAATAAATAAATATATATGCTATTGATTCAAAATGTCTATAACCATTTATGCATTTCTTTAAAAGTTATCATTTTTAACAATTTTGATATATTTAATTTGGAAGAGATAAAAATTTAAAAATTTCTAGCTAACATGATTAACTATGACTGATATTTCTGTGATCTATTTGGTTTTAAATATTTGTAAAATAGTGGAAGAAAATTATTGCATCATCCCATGTTTGTCAAAATTTAGAAAAACACAAGAATTATTGCATCAAAACAGTAAGCTAGGTATAAGTAACTCCCATATAACACAGTTGTTAGGTTCCTTAAAAAATGCAGTACAGTAGAAGCTGCTATTAGAATCACTTTGGGACCGATCTATTTTGATCAATAACCGACTGATAACATTAAGCAGTGCATGTCAAAAAAGTAGTTTTCGATTTTTTTATTATTATACAGTATATACTGTACTTATAATGTTATTGAATCGAGGTTACACTATATATATTTTCGTTGGAACTCCTGAAAAAACTATGGATACAGGAAAATGATAGATGCGGGCCAAAAGTAGTAATAAATTCTTCATAATTAAAATAACTAATAATAATAAAAGTCTCTTGATGGAGTTAAATCTATATTCAACAGTTCAATCTAATTTATAATTTCTTAAAATACATATCTCCATGCACTAGAGATGTCCTCAATCTGTTATCATATTTCTGTTGCATGGAGATATGTAGTTCAAGAAATTATAAATTAGGTTGAACTGTTGAATATAGATTTAACTCCATCAAAAGACAAGATTTTTATGGTTATTAGTTATTTTAATTATGAATGATTTTTTTAATTATTTAATTGATTTTAATACTTGTTATTGTTTGGTTTGTTTTGCCTGTAATTAGTTTTTGAAAAACTTTTTGAATATAGCAGACATCTGTTAATGTGCATTCTATATACTATTTTTTAAATATGTTCTGTAATTTGAGAAAATGGCTGAAGTTTTGTACTAAAAATGTTATGATTAATAAATTATATTTGTTTATGTGCTGCTGAATTTGCAAATGTTATTACTGTACTGTTAATAATGTTATTGCTGTTTATTACACTTCATTCCATTATTGTTCAATAATGGAATAAAGTGTAACAAAAACATGATCTAATTTTAAAATTTTACATAGCAGTTTTATATCATGCCTTATGGATAAAGATAATTTTCTAATAAAAGAAAACTTACAAGGAAACAATTTGCATGGGCCAATTTTGGATAATAATATCCAGTAAATTTGATTCATTTCCCCTCTGTGTTGATTCCCATAGTGAATGCTACTGCTTTTCTCTCTTTTACAAGAAAACCCAAATTTAAGTTTTAGTGCATGAATGGTGCCTCTTTAGTAAAAAGCTTTGCTGCTAGAATATGCACTTTCGATACTCAAGATTATAGGTTGATGTTCTTACTCTGCATTTTTTTTTTTTTTTTTTTTTAGTAGATAAATTTATCAGAAATCAGATCTCAAAAATTAAAAATGCAAAAATAACTAGCTATTGGGTTGTCTGGAAGGTTCATGCCAATTTTCGTTAAGTGATGTTAGGATGTCTGAATATATCAGAATAATAAAAAACAAATGACATTACATATTCTAAAAGATAATATTTCAGCCATCTTTAGAAAAAATTTGGTAAGGATATATTGATTTTTGTCAGTTTTATATCTTTTAAATATGGAAGGAAACAAAGTGCATTATAGGCACTTGATGCTTTTCTTTTATTGGAAAGGTAAAAATACCAGACAAACTGCAAATAAGATATGTGCTATTTACAGAGAAGGTGCTACAGCTGAAAGAGCTGTTCAGAAGTGGTTTATAGGTTTAAAGCTGGTGATTTCAACCTTGACAACCAAGAATGTCAGATACACTCCATCACTAATGAAGATCAAATCAAAATACTGATTGAGAATAACCCATGCTACAGACATGAATTAGCATTAAGTGTTAAAAATATCAAAAACCACTGTCTATGTGCATTTTGTGAACCTTAAATCGTTTTTGATGTATGGGTTCCAAACAATTTAACAGAGAAAAATCTGATGAATCACATTTCCATCTATGATTTGCTCTACAAATGCAATGAGAAGACATCATTTTTGAAACAAATAGTGATGGGCGATGAAAAATGGATTATTTATTATAATGTTGAGTGAAAAATATCCTATGGTAAGCAAAATAACCATTATTAGCCACTCCAAAAGCCGGTCTTCACCCAAAGAAAGTCATTCTCTGTGTCTGGTGGGACTGAAAAAGAATTCTGCATTATGAGCTCCTATCAAACAACCAGTCAATAAATTTATGAGAGCCAAGCCTTCGAAGGTTCGGGACCTCTCCCCTGCCATTCGACGACTCCCATCGATTTATTCTAATTTTAATATGAATATCAAACTCCAGGTCTGTTAGTTCTTGCAGAAAGGAAGTAGTCGATGCCATTTGAAAAAGTTAATACTTTTTATTAAACCAAACTTCAATTTAAGATTAATAGTAAAAAATATACAAACAGGTTACAAGTCCTCTGTCCAATCCACCACTAAATTCGTACAAATCCGTAGCTACCTTTTTTTTTTACACACAGTTCGACGAGGACAGGACGATGACACACAGCAACACCAACCGTAGCTACAAATATCATAGGACTCTCTCAGATGCTACTACCAATATTTATGTGCATCACAACTTTGCATAAATTATTTCTTTTATAACAACAAATTAGATTTTAATCTAATTTGCACAAACAACTTTATATTAATTAAATCAAACAATAAATGAATGTTTAATATTTTAGAAACTTAATTACACATTTTAACAAAATAAGCACCTTACGTGCTAGCCGTCATGGCGACCACAGCAAGAACAATCAAATCCTTCCCACAAAAAAATGCCGATGTCGCATTAACAGTAAATCCAGTTCTACTTTTCTTTTTTTTTCTCACCAATCTTTACAAATTCAGACAAGTATTGCTCACAATTAGATGAATTGAAGACCGTAATTAAAAAAAGTCCAGAACTAGCTAATCAGAAGAGCATCATGATTCATCAGGACAGTGGTGTAGTGAGTATAACTGGTGCCCGGGATACGATACCTTTTTGGCGCCCCGGAAATCATATATAATATATAGAATATACTCGTAATAAGAATTTGGCACCCCTCTGCGAGTGGCACCCAGGGCATGATAGACCCCCTTGCCCCTCCCTCGCTACGCCACTGTATCAGGACAATGTCAAACCTAGTCTTTGCTTACTTGACAAAAATTGTTGCTGCTTGGCTGGGATATGCCATCCCACCCACTATATTCACTAGATATTGCACCTTCTGATTTTAACTTATTTAGATCTTTATGAAATTCCCTCAATGACAAAAACTTTAACTCTTTGGTCAACATAAAAAAACCACATCAAAAAATTTTTCACTAAAAAACCTGAGAAGTTCTGGAAGGAAGGAATCTTCAAGTTGCATGAAAAATGGAAAAAGGTTATGGAAAATCATGACTATATAATTGAATAAATATATATTGAAATTTAAATGTGCTGCCTTTGAATTTTCCTTAAAAATTGGCATGAACTTTCCTGATAGTCCAATATTTTATTCAATTGTTTATGAAAAAGAAATGTTGTCATCAAAATCTTCAGCATTATCTTTCAATTCAGTCTCTGCTTCATACACATCCATTAATTCTTGCAATCCAGAATCACTTATGTCAACCATGTCTGTATCATTTGACCGTTCTTCCAGACAGTGATAAATTACTAATTGCTTATTTTTATATATATTATATATAAAAATTATTATTTTTTATTTGTTTATTTATAATAATTTTTATCACCAAAAAGAATTAGAGCAAGGACATGAACTTATAACCTTGAGCATCGAAGAAATGCATTCTATGTCAGAGCCACCAAAGCCCCACAAAAAATAGCTTTTTATTAAGAGAGTCATTTGTGTGCCGAAACTTAAATTTGGATTTTCTTGTAAGAGACAAAAACTGGCAGTGCTCACTTTGGGAAATGACAGAGGAAAAATGAATCGAATTTACTAGAAATTATCAAAAATTGAATCATGCAAGTTTTTTGTTTCCTTGTTAGAATACACAGGTATTATGTCCATGATTAGTCTTTCTAAAGCCAATTCTCAATTATTCAATAATTGCAAAACAATTATACCAATCCAGGTCCATCATAAGGTGTCAATACTCCTGGAAATTTATTGGATTATACAAGACAGGGATTGATGAGCTTGGCAAGAACTTCTCAAATAAATTTTCCAAGAAATGGATTCCAAATTCAGTTTGTCCTTTGGTAGGAAAGTTGGAGTATTTCCATCTGACAATTGTTCAAATCCTGTACACTATATACTTTTTAATTAATATATTGTTCATAGGAAATAATATATATATGCAATATGAGCTAATGCTTATATAAAATTTGATTACTTTATTTTCTATAACTACTATAGATTTCCACCTTGTTTTCTCGCTATTATAAAGGAAATGAAAGAAAATAAGGGTTTATTCTATTTTGCTGCTTTAAAATTTTTAATTAATTTATTTTGCTAGCAACATAATTGAGACAATGTTAAACGAGGACCTACTGTATATTATGTACAAATTTGTAATTTTTTTATCTTTAATTTATTCTTTAATTTTATACGTACAGGTAGTCTTTGACTGCTTGAATCAAACCTTGTCACTATAAGTTAGAGTACTCATAAGTAATAAGTGCTCAAAATTTTTGGATTTCTCATTACAGTGTTTGTTAGGACATTGTGTATTAGCTTTAGATTTATTAAGAATATATAACTAAATGTACCAGACACAAGAAAGGATATTTTCTATATATCAGACCATTAAGTTAGACACTAACCTTTGGAATTGCATTGACCAATCACAGATATATTGATTACATCACCATTATAAGTACAAGTTGTCATAAGTCAAGGACTACCTGTATTGCTTAGCAAAATCGAATTTAATGATCATTTAATAGTGATTCAGTAGAACTTAATTTTTGATTAGTCTTGAATATTCAAAACCTGACATATTAAAAAAGTATAATTAAAAATATTTATAATCATAAACTACCAAGTTTGCTGCCTATGAGAAACACAAGGAATCCACAAAGCACTTTAAGAAGGTACAAATATGAAATTTGTATATGTAGTGATTAACACAGTTCTTTTATACTTCACTGCTTAAAATTCCATAGTAAATGAATAACTACTTAGCACAAAATGATATCAACAGAGAAATTTATCCCCCTCTTTTATAAACATTTTTATACATGAGAATCATTTAAAAATAATTTTTGTATCCATCATATATTTTAAAAATTTTGTACAAAAAGTTCTATTCATATTGGCTTACTATGACAAAATTATCATTTGGATAATATAATGAATCACTTACATGTAACTTTAGACAGAACGATTCAAATCTCCATTGTATTGTATCCACACTATTTATAACAAAGATCTATTACTATCATTATGATACTATTATTGAAACATGTATGAATATTCATATTTAAAATGTACACAAATATATTGATTTATTGAGCATTACACAAATTGAATTGAAAATGTCTAGAAAGAACTATGTTAGGAGTAAATATAGTGATGCTTATGCTATCTTACATATAACATCTAGAACAGTGTTTCCCAGTATATTTTGATCAAGTTTATTTGATCTATATATAGTTTATTTGATCTATATATGCAGTTAGCAAATACATGTGCTTCTCTAGTTATGAACATTTGTTCTTAAGAACACAAAATTTCATTTTCAAATGTCAAAATTTCAAAAACTCTTCAAGGATTTTAAACATTATGATAGCAGAATGCTCTAGTTACAGTTAGCAGAATGTTCTAGCTATGTTATCATAATGTTTAAAATTCTCAATTTGAATTTTAATATATTAACTGTATTAACATATTATTACAGTATTTCAAAATGGCAATGATTACACCAAAAATTCTCATTTGTATTCAGAACTTTCATTCAAATATATGAAATAAGAAAATCTTAATTGGTTTAATTGTGAAATATATTACAAAATACAGTATATGAAGTTATATCAGAACTTTTGAAGGTAAAATAACAGCAGTATCTGATGTTAAGAACAACCTGAATTACAAAAAAAGTTACAAATTAAGTTCATAATTTATGGAACGTGTATTATAATTTATAGTAAGTTCTTTGCTTACACAGTTAATTCATTTGAAAAGTTAAAAATTGCATTAATCAACAATGTTGAAATTTAAATATATTCCTTGATAAATGGAATAATTAGATAAAATTAATGAGCATATTGAGAACATATATATAAAAGTTTAAGGCCATATATGATAGTTTTTTAAAAATAAATCATGTTAAAGTACAAATAGATTTAATATTCACTTATCTCTTAATCTACAAAACTGGAAACTGCATAAATTCAGAATATACTATGTTTTGTGACTTATTTGGAATACAGCTCTGTATGTTTGACAAAAAAAATCTGATGATTCAATTAATCACATAATGTGTTGTATTCTATAGTAAAGTCATCCCTATCTATATATTTTCAAATTTAGTTATTTGCCCAGACCCAATTTACTAATTGGCACAGCTTGGTCTATAAAGCTGTTGTGCCATTAACTCTAAAACAACTCAATTTTTAAGCCAAGAACAAAAATTTATTAAGTTATATCATGCTACTCTTATTTCATCCATATACAAGTTGTTCTCTATTTACAAGATCTTGCTTTGAGTTTCTTTTTAAGATCAACAAATTGAAAATATGATTATTAATTGCAATAAATAAATAGTAAACATTTATAAACACTGCATTTCAAACTATGTACATAGCTATACAATACTATTACTACATAGCAGACACTTTGTCTATTACAAAATGGGGAAAATCAAGATGGTGGATTGCAAAGTAGAAATAGATCTTTCTGGCTGCAATAGTTTTGTCGAAACATTATGTAAATAACTTTTTTTTCACAGATTTGAGCTTAAAGCAATAATTCAGCTATATAAAAGCTCATCTATTCATCTGTTGATGATGATGAATGAAAATTCTTTGATATTTATTTGACATGCAAGTTATGTTAATAAATTAAAACAAACTTTAAATTCAAAAATAATCTATTTAGGCAAATAAATTAAGTATAAATTGTTGTTTTATTGATGTATATTTAACATTATTATGATAAAATTATAATAATGTAACTCCTATTTTTATCATCATATTTGTGGGAAATAAATTCTTGCTCTGCATGAATGTTATAAACAAATTAACTTGTAAAGTTGGAATTACCAGTATTGATGTCTAAGTTACCACTATGATTTTTCCTATTTTGTAGCAGACTGTTGTCTGTTAAAAAATATAGTTGAAATACAGCATTTATTTATTGCAATAAAAAAAAAACTTAAAGTAAGAACTCATATCCTGAGAACAAAACCTTGTATATGTTGTCATCTTGTTTCTAAATATAATCTAATTCAATTCCATGGATCTAGGACTGATTATGATGAAAAATGTTACTAAATTTAACACAGTTGTAATGGACTGTTATTAAAAGACACTTGGCAGATAGTCCTGTGGAAGTATGTTGTTTCATCCTGGAGGATCTAGATTGACTTCTGGTTCTCATATTTTTCATGAAGAGTCCAGACCATACTGTTGAACTTAATGCTTTAGTTACCTAATGAGCAACTTCATCATAGCTGTACTAGTTCATAATGAGCTTCAGAATTGTCTTGCCAGATACTATAAAAGGTTTGCTATTTGTGAAACTGTGTATGTATGGGATCTATCCTCCTGGAAATTGGAACTATATTTCCAGCAATTAATTTGAAGTTAATTGCCAGAAGGCTGGATCCTATACTTATGCAATTTTCAGAAACAATAACAAAACTGTAGATTTTGTATTGATCGCACGAAAACAATGTGAATGGGGAGAAATGGTCTTTGTTATATGACAGTTCGTTAAGTAATCTCTCTAAAAACTATTTATGAATGAGTACCTTTAATAACCAATAGTATAGAATAAGATTAAATGTTCTATTTTCCTATCAAATTTTATAAGACAAAAGATTTCCAGTACCCTAGATGAATAAGGATTATAGAGACTAATTGCAGTTATTGTCAAAACAATGAATGAAATTTGGAAGAAAGCTTGCTCTTCATGTATATTCATGATTTCAGAGTTAGTCCAGAAACTTATTCCAATGCTCAAGTAACAAAGAAAACTCAGATGTTATGATAATGAACTCCCATGATAAGGAGCTCATGCTTGATCTCATTGAAGTTTGGGAAACAAAGTGTGCTGGAAAGAATCCTGAGATCCCTGAACCTGAGGAAAAAATCCTGACAGTTTCAGAATTGACTGAGTGGCTTGTAGTCATTAAAGATGATACGAACATTCTTGAGGATATTGAACAAGTAGAGGGCATAAATAACTAGACAAGAAAAAAGAGATGCTTACTGCTTTAGGAAATTCTAAAATAAAAGAAATGCTTGTCTAATAAGATATCAACACTGGATTTATCTCAAACTTTTTTCAGTGACTCTTGCAACTTAACAGTTTATTTAGGTTAAATTTCTTTGTCAACAATAACAAAATTTCCAGAGTAATGAACAACTTAAGTTTTTCTGATCTTATTATAAAAACAATGTTAAAAAAGTCTCATTTTAACAAGAGCAAAATTTTAGTACAGTAGAAGCCGCTATTAGAATCATTTTGGGACCGATCTATTTTGATAACAATAACCGACTAATAACATTAAGTAGTACATGTCAAAAAAGTAGTTTTTGATTTTTATTGTCATTATACAGTATATACTGTACTTATACTGTTATAAGTGCACAATTGACCACTTTTGGTTGTGGTGCTCAGGCTGGGTAGGCCCCCTCCCTATTTACTACTACTACAACTACTACTACAACTACTACTACAACTACTACTACAACTACTACTACAACTACTACTACTACTACTACTGCTACTACTACAACTACTACAACTACTACTACTATTACAACTACACTGTTATATATAGTGTAACCTCGATTCAATATTTTCGTCAGAACTCCTGAAAAGATTATTGCGGTATTTTTTCTGGCAACAATAACCGCGATAATCGAGGTATTCCTGTAGTTACATTATTTGAAGCAACAACCATTTCATTTATAATTGTAATTCACAATATATCATAGCTGGATATACATTAAAATATTGTTATGTTATTTGCATAACTTAATGTTTTCCAAACTGTGGGGCACGCCCCACTAGGGGGAGAAAGAATTAAAAAAAATATATAATTTTTGAGACAAACAAAAAATAAATTCAAATTGGTGTCAGAAAAAAATGAATCAGCAAAAGAGTTGTAAATACAGTACATATATCCATGTACCCAGAAACTTTCTGCTGTAGCTGTTTTTTAAAGACAAAATATCAATCTCGTTCAGTGATTGAAAACAAATTAAGGATAGCAATATCTTCAATGACACCCCGATTTGAGAGAATTGTACTGAAAAGCAAGCCCACAATATTATATTAAAAATTATTACACCAAAATAATTTATATATATATATTTAAGAATTTTATTTAGTACCAAAAAAGGATATAATTTAATACTATAATATAATATATAAGTAGAAAGTATTTATAAAAGCTAGACTGTTATGAAAATGAGGGGATATTCCAATTTTTTTATGTAAAAAGGGAGGCACAGAGAGACAAAATTTGGAGACCACTGGCATAATTCATTATTGTTGAACATTGCAAATACTACAATATTTCAATATACAACAGCTGGATAGCTGAATATGCTATTTATGAAATGGTAATGCAATAATTTTTTCCATTACAGCATTTGTAATGGAAGCATTTGTAATTTTTACAATATATTGTTGGGTATTCCAATATATAAAAATCAATTCAAAATAAGTTTTTTCTATAAAAGTAATTTTCTGAGCAAAATTAGAAACAAAAACCGCCCCTTCCTATGAATATGAGAGAAAAACTTCATTTATATAGTATAGTTGCAATTTTATTAGCCATTCACTATATTTTATATAAAAATCAGAACTTATTGCACATACATAATTTACTTTTCAAAAAATTGTGTTTAAGAATTTATGAAACTAAACTATATCATATATATAAATAACATCTTTATTATATACATGTATATGTCAGTTTACAAAAAAAAGTTCAGGTAATGTAAATATTTTTATATTAAGTATATATAAATAGTCAAAATAAGCTCACAACACCCTGCCAAAGATTGTTGTTCATATATCACTAATTTAAATAGGCAAATTAGTATTGAAGACATTAGATATATTTTTGTCTTGTTCCTTTTCACTTATCAAAACAAATCATATCCAATTTTAATATCTTCTATATTTTGCAAGAAATACCAACTGGCACCAATTTTTATCATTTATATCTTAAACTTTTAGTTTAAAAATTATTCAAATAGACTTTTCTCTAATCAAGATTAAAAATTTGTCATGTAATAATCTCACAGAGAAATTTCTAATATAAAAAGTTGACTTCACATCAAATTAAATTAAATAAATATTGATTAACATTACATTTTATACTTGAAGTCCATTTCAATCAATATTTAATTCTAAAGCTTATTCTCTCTAAGCATTATTTTGAATCTGAGATTGCTATTTGTAACAATATTGATTTTGTACCAACAAAGATCATTTTTATTAGATTTTACAGTACAGGTAGGCCTCAATTAGTGTGAGTTCGAATAATGCGATTTCGATTAGTGTGACCTATAAAATTGATACCGTTTTTCAGTTAGTGCGAGCAAATACTCGATTAATGCAAGTTGTAAGCATAGACCACTCTTACTAACAAAGCTCCATCTCCTTTTATGATGTCAATTAACAAAGTACTGTTAATTTCCGGTTAGTAAAACCAGACGAGGAGCAGTCTAAGAACAGTCACTTGGCTTTGAAAGGGTGAAACTCCAAGATTATGGGCTTACGTTAGCTATTTAACATTATTATTATTCAGCTTTGTTATCATATAGACCGTTAATTAATTAAATTAATTTACTGTTTAACATTACTGTACTATTATTTAGCTTTGCTATTGTATACATAAGATTACTGTACTATTATTTAGCTTTGCTATCGTATACATACAGTAGAGTCGTTACTGTACTATTATTTAGCTTTGCTATCATATACATACAGTATAGTATAGAATTTTCTCTTTTAAAAAGTATCGAAATGGATAAAAGGAAAAACACTTTCTTACTATTATTTAGCTTTGCTATCGTATACATACAGTATAGTACAGAACTTTCTCTTTTAAAAAGTATCGAAATGGATAAAAGGAAGATCGGAAGAGCTTCTCTTTTAAAAAGTATCGAATTAAAAAGTATTATTGTTTAATTTGTCCAAATAAAATTACTTTCATTTAAATCAATATAGATCTGTTTAAAAGTTTTACAACTTGTATATATAATAAAATTATTTTCACCTATAAAAAGTTTCAATACAAGGAAGAACACTTTTGACAATAAAACAGGAAACGAAAAAAAGAAGAAGAGGTTAGTGACTAGAGCAACAAGAAAAAAGTGGAGTCTATAGGATACCGCAAAGGGACGTAAAAGAAAATGAAGAAAAAGTGTATATAGGTGTTACGGCAAGAACAATTAAAAGAAGGATTGATGAACATAAGAGAGACATAAAAAATGCGAAATTGACAACAGCACTATCAGTAGAGGCGTATAGCAGTGAGATTGATATTAAATGGGAAGAAGTAGAAAGAATTAAGTTGGTGCCATCAAACACGCAGCCTATGGTGACAGAGGTGCTGGAAATAATAAGAAGAGCTAATAAAGAGAATCTAGTCAATGACAAGCTAAACTGGGAGCCGTCCTTAGCGTGGAAATATGTTTTGAGTAATACGAACTTGAACTAAGAAAGGCAGATACGCGTAATAAGAAAAGTAGGATACCAAATTGAACGAACTATATGGTGAAGGGGTTTGAAATTATAAGACTGTGTTAATTGAACTGCTAATCTCGATGTTAGAGAAGTGATATAGTTATCGAGATCGTATATTTTCTGTATTTTAATCACTTAATTAATAAGTTATGTTATTTTGTTTATAATGTGTATTAAGCTTATAATTGTAAATATTAGTATTTTATTCATTTATTTATTTTAAATTGTAGTTGTAATTTAAAGTTAGTTTATACTACGAAACGAAGATTTGGAATTTGTTCTAAAACGTTATTGTTCCATAGCATTGTTCTAATGTTATCTTGATTCGATGGTAGGAAGTGTAAAATACCTGATGAGGGCATATGTACGCCAAAAGCGTTTGTATTATACGATAGTTAATTAAAAGAGAGTTGTTTTAAACTGCAGAATGTGCTAAGTAGTTATTCATTTAGTAGTGATTAACTAATAAATTTTGTATTTGTTCCTGTTTAAAATGCTTTGTGAATTCCTTGTGAAAATATTTATTTTATTAAAGTCAGAAACATAAATAATTGAAAAATTTTGTTTAAAATAACAGGAAATAGGTTTTACATGAAATAATTAAACTTAAAAAAATCTATGAACATTAACAAATATAAACTCTTATACATAAAAATATTTTAATGTAGTTTTGGCTTAATATAGCCTTCTTTAGCATTTCATATATACAGGGCTGGATTTACCAATAGGCCAACTAGGCTGCATCCTAGGGTCTGCGAATCTAGGGGCCCCAAAACTATCAATCAGGTTTCAACTTTTATAAACTTTTAATAAGAAAAAATGGTGTTTTTATTACTCGAATCTAGGGGCCCCAAAACTATCAATCAGTTTTCAACTTTTATAAACTTTTAGTTAGAAAAAATGGTGTTTTTATTAAAGTACTAGATAAAACATAAAATTTTAAAGGCTCCTTATAACTTATAAAGTTATAAGGAGCCTTTAAAATAAAAGGCTCCTTATAACTGTTCTTTTTCTATTAAGATTTTCATCTCAAATTAGATGTAGCTGATTTGAATTTTTACGGCCCCAAAGCCTTACTCATTCTAGAGCCCCAAAAATGCAAATCCGGCTCTGTTCATATACATTTACAAAAGTAAACTATACATAAATAAAAATAAACAGTACTGCTCAAGAGAAACAGTTTATTACAGTAACATATTCTATCTACTAGTGACATACTTTTAGCTGCAGATAGGAAGACTTCCCAAGTAAGTCAAAAACATTTTTGTAATTAATTGTTTCTCCTGAGCAGTGATGTTTATTTTTATATATTAATTCAATTTTAAGAAATAAAGAATGAAAGTAAATTATATACATCATAAGCAAAACTTAAAACTTTCAAAAATCAGAACATTAAAGCCAGACATTGATTGGTTAAATAGCACAGTTTCAAAATTTAGACATTAGAAGAGAGTTTATAATTGATAAAATTGATTGGTAGACAATACTATAATACATTATAAGCAATATAAGAAAGGAAAACAGCATGAAGTTTACTAAATTTTGTTTTTAATGTTGATTGTCAAAGAAATAAAATATATATCTGAATAACAGGAAGTAATATAAAGGATTTAATATCCAATCAGAAGGCTGATAAACATTACATAAACAAAAATACCAGAAACTTTTACTATAAAGGAGAAAAAATATTCCATTATTTGGCTTTTTATAGGAAAAAAAGCCAAATAATGAGTTTTTTCCCCTGCATAGTAAGAGTTTCTGCTAAATTCATGATTTAGTAGAAAGTCTTCATACAATTAAAAGTGTTTGTCCTGAAACACTTTCTTCTAATAATGCAGTGATTATTTGGATCTATGAAGAACAGAGGATATGTGAGTTTCATGATTTATCTTATTTCATGAAACCTATGTCCTGAATTTTGGTTATAAGTAGCTTAAAGCTGCTTATAATGCAAATTCTGCTACAAAAAAGAAATTGAATGAATATCATTTCTTTCTGTCTTAAATGGATAAAGACCTTAATATAGGAAAAGAATATATGAAATATACAAGGTGAAGTTTGGAAAAGAAATTGTGAAATATGCTGCAAACATACAAACTTCACCTCATATATATCATATATTCTTTTTCTATTAAGATTTTCATCCATCCAACGAATGATATTCATTCAATTTCTTTTTTTGTAGCCAAATTTGGGCTATAAGTAACTTTTTAATCCTTCAAATTGGCTGGATCAAATAGTATTTCAGCTATATTTTTACAATAGGATATTAACTTGTTTCCTCTCTACCATAATTTCAGGAGCTGTTTATTTCATAGATACATTCCTTGGTCCTGGAGACAAATAAGAATATCATTTATTACTGATCCAGGACCATGATGTTCTTTTGATTCAGTATAAGAATTATCTAATTAACCTGATATAGTTTTTAAAGAAAATGGAAGGGTTGGTGGATATATTTATGAGAGATGATATTTTGATAGTGCTTCCATTGTATTACAATTAGTTTGACTATTAGTCAGACAGATTGGCTGAAAAAAACAATAGTGAATTTCACTATAGTCATATGGTGGTAGTCTATTGAAAGAGTCATAATGCAAAAAAAGTTGTATTAAGTTCTTTCCTTGATATTATATTGAATTCTACTAATGTTAAAAAAAATTGCTCTTTCTACAGATATGGTATTTGCCCATATTTATTGAATCAGTTTTATTTTGAAAATATTAATTCATTTTAGAATGAATTACAAATATTACTGACAGATTGTCTACAAAAAGAATTCTTCTTCTCTGTTTTAGTTCCTTGTGATGAAGAAAGAGACCAATTAATTGAGAGAGCTTTGTTTGATATGATAATGGCATGGAATCATGACATCATTATTGGAAAATTTACAGAACTTTATCTAAAATACTTCAGTGGGCTCTCACTCAGTATCTAAATATTATGATAAGATTTGATTAACATTTATTGTTAATCAAATACAAAATAACTTTGGAAGAGTTAATAAAGATTGCTCTTGTATCTTTTATCTGAAAAAAAGCAATTAGTAAAGTTAATTTCATTCTTTTTCTCTAGTAAGAAATTGCAATTTTTTAATAAAGTCAAACACTCTGATATTAATATTATGTTAATTATAAATTGACTTTAAACCATATCAATATATGAAAAGATTTAAGAAAGTTTATAATGTCCAATGAGCATGTAGGAGCATTTTAGATAAGATGAAGGAACTGAAACCAAAGTTATTTTGTATTTACACTATAGTTGTAAGATAAATTGATTATCTATGTGCATCATATAGTAGCAGAGAATTCTTTTGAAAACATGCAGATCTAAATTTGAAAAATATACAGAATCACAAAATTGATATTATGGAAACTTTTAGATAGCAGCTGTGCTGCTGCTATTATTGAAGTCATCCTAAGCATCCCCTTTTGCAAATATGATGAGTCTAGTGCTTGTAGGATTATTATTGGCTCTATTATAGTGGAAAGAATTTTGATTATAATGGAAGAATTTTAACACAGAATGGAATAAGACTTATCAATCACTATATGTTCCTAAATTTTTCTTCTTCAGATTCTTCATTATTTTTTTAGATTCCAGTATAGAGATGGATTTGGGCATAACATCAAAACTTGGCTGGTCTAATTAGCATTCAGATGGCTCCAAAATTCCTACTAATGTAGAAGCAGGAGGGATGGTTTGTTTTGATGGATAGTTTGCCACTGTTAGCAAGCATAGATTTCTGCTTGAATATCTGTGTGCACTTCTAGGTTATATATATATAACATAGAAGCACTAAATTGTTAGTTTACAACAGCTGAAGAGCCTGATTAATAAATATAATAGTCATTTTAAAATAGATTTCATTCACAACTTCCTAATTGATTGTTGTTATTTCATAATAAATCAGTAACAAAAACAAACGAATGTATTTAGCTAAATAGTGCTACATTCGTTTGTTTTTGTTATCTTCCAGTATAGCAGAAGTTATGAACACTTTTATTAAATCAGTTTTGATCATTTTTAGTATACATAATCCTATAGCAAATCCCATACCATATGTGAATTTTATTCAAATTATATAATATTGACATAAATATTTAAGCTTAAACTCAATGAATAATAACCAAATTGACAATATTAAGATCTGTTTGGATAATAATGTTTTGACATCTAGTCAAATATGTGATCATTTTTAATATATCCCAGATCTCATTTTGCATTGTTTCAGTTTGCATTTTTTTTTTTTTTTTTTTTTTTTTTTTTTTTTTTTTTTTTTTTTTTTTTTTTTTTTTTTTTTTTTTTTTTTTTTTTTTTGAAATTACATCATAAAAGAATTAAAACAATGTTTCACAAAGTGAAACATTGTTTTAATTCTGTTATTTTAAACAAAAAAATCTTAACACATGAACATCATCTCATACATAATCAGCTATAATAAATTTTATGTTCCTCTAATTGGACTGCAGATGGTTTATTGTTTCTCAGCTCCCAATGCCACTTACCCACGTCCAAAGTAGGCTTGGCTGCAATTTTGTGGGAAAGGAGTGGCTGCAGTAAAGCAATTAGTGCCATGCTCCTTTAAATGGCCTAAGGGTGTTTGATTGTTAAAGGGTGTTTAATTTTTCATGATTTTCTTCTAAATTTTGGTAATATTGAAACAAAAAAGTGAATGATTAAGATATATTTTAACAGAATTAATCATTATTTTCATATTATGTACAATATTTTTTTATTTTAAGAATTTTATAGATTTGAAGAAAAATTTTGGTTTTTTCCGCCCCTCCAAAAATTTTCAAAATACCATTTATCAAATCATATAATTGGAATAGGTTTGCTAGGTCAGATTATAAAATTAATAGAATGGGATTAAAAAAGTCCAAATTCTATTGAGCTGTTCAAATGTGTACAATGCTTGTTTACATGTAATTTTAAAAAAATTTTGGCAACTGAAAAAATTAAGGACCCACCATCAAAGGGTTATATTTTCAGTGATTTCACAGAAAAAAACCGATTTTTCATATACTTGATTAATAAAATCAATTAATTAATAAAATCAGGACTGAAGTTTTTTAATTCATGTTTTTATTGTTTATCATTTTTTATTTGTGGCCTTGACATCTATCAATGTTAAAGATACTCAATGAGTTAATGTAAATATAATTATATTACTATAATAGTGTGGCTTACAATTGTTATTACTTATTTAATTTATTTCTTGCTATTCAGCATTGTATTTCAAAACTACTAAGTGCCAAATGATCTTTGAATTTAAGCCTAATCTGGCAATAAATATGACAATCATTGTGATTTTATTTATTAGTTGTTATAAAATTTTTATAAAATATTGATAAAATTTATAGATTAGATTTCTATAATTCTCAAAAAACTTTATTATGCTAAATTATTTGCAAAAATAAATTAATTTGCTGAAAGTTAGTAGGGCTATTAATAATTTTAACCGCTTGAATGCCACATGTAATATGGTTTACAGAAAAGTCACTCCCTGCATTATGCCTCCGACAATTCGCCCTGAGCACGTTTCGCCCCCTGCATTTTTTGCCCCTGGATCATTTTGCCCCCAAAACTGGCCCCTCGCATTTCGCTCCTAGCACTTTTCATCCCCAGTAGGTAATAAGTAGGATATAAAATTGCAAATATAGTCAACTTTTGATATCTCGAATTTTTATTGAAATCCCAGCTTTTTTAGTGGAGTTTCGATGTTAAGGGTCTACAATTGTTTACAAATTAAACCTAATTAATTAGGAAAAATTAAAAAAAAGTGAAATTTTGCTTAATTTTTGTTTAAATTTTTTTATAATTTTAGTTTATATTATTATTAATAGATAGCATTAAGTGTTATAAGTGTAGAGGTCATGTTTAAATTTTTTGATAATTTTAGTTTATATTATTATTAATAGATAGCATTAAGTGTTATAAGTGTAGAGGTCATATATGATTTACCTGATTTCTTAACACAACACAATCTCAATATCTATTAAATGATATCACAGTCTTATTAATATTTGAAATACGCTGCTCCACACTTAAACAAATATCAAAAACGAGCGCAAAGAGCAGAATAGTCGATAAATACAGACTTTATATATTTCTTTTTTAACTGAAAATAAATTTATTATAGCACTTTCGACCCTCTGGGTCTTCTTCAGCAAAACATAAAACAAACGTTAAAACACAGTTTTAGAATACATTTCAAAACGAATAAAATTGAATTTTATTTGTTTTGAAATGTATTCTAAAACTGTGTTTTAACGTTTATATTTGTTTTATGTTTTGCTGAAAACCCAGAGGGTCGAAAGTGCTATAATAAATTTATTTTCAGTTAAAAAAGAAATATATAAAGTCTGTATTTATTGACTATCCTGCTCTTTGTGCTTGTTTTGATATTTGATATCATAGTCCTAATATGGTGCCTTGATGACAATGGATAGCATTATGATGACATCAACTTGAAGATGTCATTGTGACATATATGCTAGTTAAATTAGTATTAAAAATAGACATACACAACCAAATGGATTCCAAATGCTAAATGAATGACATCTTTGCAAAGTAGGCAATTTTAATTCTCTCTGAAACTTCTTGTTTCAATTAAATAAGTAACATTTTAGTAAGTTAATTATCATTAGTTACAAAGATAAAATTTTTATCATATAGATAAAAAATGGTTTGATTATTGAATGTCATAAACCAGGATACTTTAAATTTTTTCATTCTTATTCCATTTAATGTTTAAAATAAGGAAGGATTTGTAGTATGTGTTTTAGTTTAATTAGATATTTAACTATATATATTATAAATTATAAATAAGTTTTTTAGATTTAATTCAATTTTATATTAAGTAGTAAAATTAAGCATTTATTTTAGTTAGTTTCTAATAAAATTTTATTTGAAAAGAGAGTAATTTTTTTGTATATTAACTGTTTCATTACATTGTTTGTATATTTAATATATTTCCATCTGTTATTTTTATTGCTTTTATTGATAAAATACAATAAAATAGTTTCAATAGTAAAGTTTTTATTTTAAATTTTTTATATAATATAGAAATAATACAATCATGCACCTTTAATACAATTTATAAATATGTAGAAATGCAGAAAGTATTCATTCTACATGTAACAAGTTGTTTCCTGTTTTCTGGCTTCCATCATATATTGTATTTCATAATGAATTTGTTTTGCATTATTTTATGTCTTTTTTGAATATCAGAAAAATGGCGTCGTACAGTATCTGTTGGTGGTGCTGCATTACAGAAACTTGTTGCACGGGTGGTTTCTCAACAACGTAGTGGCAATCTTGTGGAAAGAAGAGATTCTAAATAAATATTAAAATCTTTTTAAGTGTAAGTCAAAGTAAGTGCTTCAAATGAAATTTATAAGCATCTTATTGCAATCTTTTAAATAAAATAATAATTTTTTATTTTGCATGCATATATTTGATTATTTAAAATTTAAATACATTTAATTTTTGATTTTTGAATAATAAAAATTATTTGTTGCCTCTATGATAATAGTTGTTATGTATTTGGTAAATTTTAATTCTTTAGCATGTAAATTAAGAATGTAAAGCCTAATTTGTGATTTAAAAACCTGGAAATGAAATTATAAATTCCTTATTTTTCAATGTAATTGCTTGTTTTCAGATTAAAGGTGCATGACTGTATATGTAAATAACTAATTTAAATATTTTATTTAAGCTAATTTATTATATTTAATGAAATGTTAAATGATATAATACATTAAGGTTTAAGCATTTTTTATAACTGAAATAAAATTTAAAATTATGACTCTTTAATATATTATTATTATTATTATTATTGCAAGTGATTAATTTTATTAGATCTTAACACATTGATGACCATCTCTGAATCAATGTTTTATATCTTTCATGTTTTTGGCTGATTGCCCCTAATTCATATGGTTTGCTAGATCGAATTTAATAAAATATTTTTAAAGGAAATATGAATACTTTAAAAGACATCAACTTCTCTACTGATAATATTATAGAAAAGTTTTTAGAATATTTGAATAAAATTTCAAAGCATAATAAGTTAAATCATTTTAAACACTGCTTTTAAATATTCCAATCATACTCAGGAAGAGTGGGTCTATATAATTGGTCATCAAAGTGTTCATTTTTATTATTCAAATAGAACGTTAATACTGTATATAGTGAAATTTGATTTTTTTAAGAACTAACAAAAGCATCCTTAACATCAAAAAATACATTACTTTTTTGTATTTTATATTTTTGATAAATATGAAGTCTTTAGATAGCATCAGAGGTTATTTCCTTAAAGATTTTTTAAACTAATAATCCTGGTGGACTAGCATAAATAACTCATTAAATTGATAAAATAGGAAAGATGTGCTTTTATTAATAATAATAGTCATATTATTATTCATGACTATTATAATAATTAATATGTAATTCATAACTATATCTTTTTTTCTTTCAAACCATGGAATGCCTTGTAGGAAGAACAAATAAGGTTCATTTGATGGCCTTTAATAAATAGCATTTTAAAGTCGTAGTTTAGCTGCCATAAATAATTTGATTAGATTCATTTTTGTTAACTATTGCATATTTGTAAATATTTTTCATTTTTTATAGTTTGTAGATAAAATTTTAAGATAGTTAACTTGATCTCCAGATTGAGGTAAATGAAATTTAGTTGAAGAAAAATAAAAACTCTTACTACATTAATATGTATAGTATATAAGAAACGTGAGCCTTTAAAACAGGTATAATACCATAAAACAACACATTTAGTTAAAACACGTTTTCGGTCAATTTATTGACCTGCTTCAGTAACTTACAAATATTCACATTAGAACAATTTTTAACAAAGGCAGTTACATAAAGTTCAAATATAGAACACAGTATTTAAAAAAACGTTTAAATCATTAATCTTTATACAGTGAAACCCCGATTTTGAAACTTTTCGGGGACCGGCCCCAAAAGTCGAACGAGCCGGGAAAACGCACGAAACGGGAAACTCTGATGACGTCATAATAAAAAAAAGTTCGTTGAAATGTTACAAAAAATACTGTACATTATTAAATACTGTAATAGAATGCAAAAATAATATTAATTGTTTAAACTTTACGTCAGATAAATAATAGTGCACGTTATATATCGAGAAGCACGGAGTATTTTTAAATAGCGAATAATTTTGGGTGAATACAGTAATTTAAAAATTAAAAGTACGCTATACTTAATAAATCGATCATCATTAACTTAAATTTCATACAACTTGACAATATTTATACGAGAATAAATATTTATTTAATGTAAATAACGTAGTAAAAAACTTACAATGTACTGTAAAAACTTTTATGATTCTAACTTTATTTACATACGCTATCTACATTTTCGAAAAAAAATTTGTTATTTTTCCTTGTTTTACTTTTTCTTTGTGTAATTTAAATAAGTCAGCTTCAATTATAGACAAATAATTTAAATTTTTTTCTTCATTCTCAAAGGCCTGTAAATATTTTCTCACTGTTCTTAGCCCAGTTAAAGCTGAAATGAAGGTAGGTATTTCTGTGTCTTCGTCACTTTCTTCAATTTCTTCTTCAGATTTACGATCTTCATTAATAAGGTCATCAATTGTTTGAGTTTCTGAAGTCAGAACATCTGAATCGCAACCCACGAAATTATCGAAGTCAAAATCATAATTCTCAGTTTCAACATCTATTTCGTCACCTATATCAATCATAGGTGGTTCAACCGTAGAAGTAGCGATTCCACACTTTTTGTTCCTTTAAAAGTTTTCAGTTAGTCACTCAAGTTTTGTTCCTTTAAAATTTTCTGCTTCCTCCAATATTGATGTTTTTTCTGCCAATGAATAAAAATTTCTTTTCTTAAAACTCATTTTTTACCAATAAGTAAGTCAGTCGTACACGTAAGAGAGAACAACTCAAATGAATGTACTGAACCGTTGATTGCTAAAATTTGCTTGTGGATTAGTCCAAACAGGAAAGGGAGAGTCAGAATAAATGTTAAACAGATGCGTGGGAATACTGTAAGTTGCGGTTTCACATCGTATAGTACAGTTTAGTAAGAATACTGTTCTTTCAATCATTCACAAAACCGAATTTCTTTTTTTACAACATCGAAACTAACCAGGTGGCATTCATAATTACAGTATACATTTTTAATTTTCTTATTTTAATGGATGATGAAATTTTAAATACGATTGTCGTTCCCTCGTTCCTACTTTATTTAGGCTATCTCCGAAATTACAAGTTAAGTTTTCTCATATTGCTGTCAAAAGTAAATTTACAGTTCTATTTCGAATACTGTTTATAAATAATTAATTTTTAACTACAAAACAAAAGTGAAAAACCAAAAATGGAATGACATTTCCGTAAAATTTTTGGATGTAGGAAGCGGGAAAAGTTATATAATTAAAACGTAGGAAGAGGGAAAGTTTTACATTGCAAGTATAGGAAAATGTTCGGACTTCCGAAAATAGACGTTTAAAGCGGGAAAGTCGTACGATACGGGAACGCACGAGCGGGGTTTCACTGTATAATATAATATCACAGAATATCTATTTTAGATAATTTTATTTTACAAGATTTCTAATATCAATTTATTTTCAATAAAACATATCTATATAGCAGTGGGGCGGTGGTAACATTCTATACTAGCTACACCTTTAAGATATCTTACACTCACAAATTATTGCATGCTATCCACCTCCAAGATAGTGGGAGATCTTCTGGGTTGTTGCTATTGAGAATATCACAGGTGGATCTACGTTTTTTAATTTCCATAGCTTCTAAAGTCGATATAGCATATGTACCTGGTGGATTATAGCGGCTTCCCCCCACTTAACATCAATATCATAGGTGTCGGCTGCCTGTGCTAAAGCAGTATTTAAATTCCCTTTAGGGATATCATTTTTATGCTCTGTAATTCTTTTCTTCAAGTTCCATTTAGTTCCACCTATATACTGCTGGGGTCATTGTAAGATGTTGTTTTGGACAGGTATCGCATACACCCCCGATTTTCTGATCTGGTTCACCTGGTCTTTGTCATTCCGGAGCAGTGAGAAAATTATTCTATTTCTTTTATATACAGGAACTGTATTAGAATTGGCCACAACCTTTTTTAGACATTATCCAGCAGGTGTTGAATTTAGATTTTGCATAGTATATGTATGTATATTAATTAAATTATACAGTTTAATATCATCTATGTTTCATATAATATCTCAAACATATTAAAAAAATTCCATTATCAAGCATCTTTAAAATACTTTAAGTTATTGATACACAATTCTTAACATTGTGAATGAAAAAATAAAATTATATACAGAAAGTCCTCTATTTACAATGGGGTTAATGTTAAGTTGAATCAATCCTAATCATAAATTGAAAATGACCATAATAGTAATTTTAGTAGCAATAATAAATATGGAATACCAAATCCTTTAATATAATACAGTATAATCATCTGGATTTGATTCTGATTTCTCAAGATTATAAAATAATCTGGAATTGAACCTAAATCCCAAGGTGGTAAGCAATTGCTTTATATTTTTAATAAAAAATATTTCTAATCAATATGCTATGAAAGTAACCAAGTTCAGAATATCATAAAGGCAGATATAAGATCAGAATATCATAAATCAAATGATCATAAGTCATGGACTATCTATATAAGATTAATATAGGTAAAAATAGAAAACAAAATATTTTAAAAATAGAATTTTCAATTGGTTTTTATTTTTCATAACTGTGAAATATTTTTTGATTTATCCTATTTCTTTTCTAATAAAATTTAATAAAAGAAAAAAGTCTGTAATATCTTCAGTGTTTTAATTTAACAATGCATTATTTTCCTTTTTAATTTTTCTATATTTATTAGTCCTAAATATCAAGACACAATAAATTCTAATTCTCAAATATGATTTTAATCTTTTTAAAAAGACTTTTGTTAGAATTGCAAAAAGGTTATGAATTTTTTTGTTTTAATAACAGATTTATTTACTTAATGAATCAAAAAAAGAAAAATGATGAAATAATGGAAAAGTTTGATAGTTAAAAAAAAATTTCTGTGATACTGAATAAAATTTTTATTGCAAAAGATTTATTGTATATATAAAATACTAGCATACCTGTGCCCGGCGTTGCTCAGGCAGTTCATGGTGTAGTACTTAAGTTATCTTTCTCTTAAATTATAAATTTTTAGATGACTTTCATGATTTTCTTCAATATATTCTGAAAATCTTTCCCATATAGATACGTTTTCTATTTGAAATATGTCTTTTCGAATGTTCCCTTCTTTATCTTTCTTTCTCTATTAGAATTCTGTTGATTTGTTCGACCTTCTAATGTTTCAAACTTTTTGCTTCTTCGACTCTTAAAAAACACATACAATTGGACATGGGAAAAACAATTAGTATTTACAAATAGGTCTGGCCAATCCAAATGCTTTGAAAACCATGTTGTAATAATTGTGCGACGAAAAATTTCGAAAGGGAAGAGGCTCAAAATACGTTTGAAATAATGCAACATGGCTTAATTTCATTTAAAATTGCGACACATTGACCCGACAGTCAGTCCCTCTTCAATGCCGGACCTGTGACAAAAGTCTCGTATGTCACCCCCTCTCGGCGGCCCTGATTATTTGTATAATATTTTTTCTGGATCTTCTCTTGGATAGTAATCTTTCAAGCAACAAAAACATGTAGTTTTCTGTTACTTGTTAATCAGTATGATATCTGTCTGTTAGGATGTTTATCTGTGAGTTTTGTTCTGCTGCTTTGATTTTTGAGCTTTGGGTTCAAACAAAGTCTCTGTTGTAAGTCAAGGATTACCTGTACACATGCAGTAATCAATTCAACATATAGTTTGTTTACTAAAAGTTGCATTTTCAGTGAATTTCTAAAATGAGTGATTAGAAAAATAAATTTATTAATGTAATAATGCAAAAATATCAAGATGCTTCACAGCAATATTAAATATAAGATCAAAGGGCATGTTTGATAATTTATTACAGGAAGTAAGTAAATAGCCCTATGGCTATAGCATTTTTTTTGTATGTCAAATAAATTAGATATATGAAAAAAAAACAGAGAAGAAATCAAGAAAATATAATTTTACATTCAATTAATATTAATAAATATGTTTCAAATAAAAAAAAGCTTTATTTTTACAATTTAAACTGTTCTGACATTTTGAAAATATCATGATAATCAAATTTCACATTTGGCTGCTGCCATTCAAGACTTTGTTCATATAAACAATAATGTAACAACAGATAAAAAAAAATACAGAATTAAATTTAATATAAATAATTAGTGCCTAAAATTAAATAAATAAAATATAGCATTCCTGTGAATAATAAACAAATCAGATTCTTACTGTTAGATAAATTTGTATATAGGATTGTCATATGCTTGCAAATTATTTTGCTATATTTATAGATAATTTAACATACATAATGACAAGTCCCTTTTGATCCAGATGAATGAGATTTTACTATAAATGCAAAGATTTTTTGCTGTGAATATAAACTGACAAAGTAATAATAATAATAATAATAATTATTATTATTATTGGGATTATTATTTAAAAACTGACTAAAGCTGTACCACTTTATAAGTCAATAATAATATTATTATTAGAGATAGCAAAACATATATGGATTCAGCTGAAGGTGTTGGGATCCTCCTGTCGTTTTTCAGAAAATATACAGTAACTGTTTAAATTATTAACAATATAATTATTTGCAGGGCCACCAAGAGAAATTTTCGGACCCATGACAAGTCTGTGGTCTGGACCCCACTTAAAAAAGTGCATCACTTTGGTTTAATAAAAATATTTCATGTGCTTCAGTAACCTAACTAACCTATATTTTTTTGTGTGTGGTGTAACATAGCTTTCCATCAAGTTGGTACTAAGCAATAGGTTATTCCAGTGCCCACCATGGGTTACCTATATACCTGATGACATTAGCCGTCAGGTGAAGGATGTGATTCAACAGCTAGATCCAGATCCATTTTGGAAAAATTTGGAAGTATGAGACCCGAGAACTAAATCTGGATACACCATGCACAGTACGCTCCTACCGTGGCCGTCCATCTTAAAATTGACCTTTTGAACTGTTTGATAAAAAACTTTGTATTTATCAGTATTATATATAAAAGACTTTATTTTGGCATGACTGCTTTGGGTACACTCTGGCAGTGGCTTGTGAACTATTGGTTATTATTATGTGATACATTGACCCGACAGTCAGGCCCTCTTCGATGCCGGGCCTGTGACAAAAGTCTCGGATGTCACCCTCTCTCGCCCGAGTATTTGTATAATATTTTTTCTGGATCTTCTCTTAGATAGTAATCTTTCAAGCGACAGAAATATGTAGTTTTCTGTTACTTGTTAATCAGTATGATATCTTGTCTGTTATAATGTTTATCTGTGAGTTTTGTTCTGTCCCAATACAGTTTGTGTACAGGAATCCCTTGATTAGTGCAGATTTGAATAATGCAGTTTTGATTAGTGCGCAAAAAAATTTGAAACTATCCCTTAATATATGCAGTGTCAAATTTGATTAATGTGCTTCAACAAGTACGATTTTTTTTTTTTCCAAACCCTCTGAAGCATTGGCAACTGAATGTTGGGGATTGTAATCAGCATGATTAGAGCACTGCAATAAATTTATTTATTTTTTAATTTTGTTAATATTATGACTTTCATCATCTAATTGTTATATTTTAATTTCGTAATTTTATTTATTAATAAATTTAGCATGAATGGCAACTACCTAATAACAGCCATTACATTATTATATAGCCAGCCTTGTCTTCAGTTCCTCTCCAGTATTCGATGTCTACGGACGTGTAATTACTTTTTTGTGAAAAATAAATTTTAATTCTTACTATAAATTTTTAAACACCTATACATATTCCTCAATGATTTAAAGTACCTGTACATTTAATGCAATATAGATATGTTTTGAGAGAGGGAAAAAAATACATGTTTATAATTTTGATATTTTCCAGGATTCATTATAATTATTCCCTTTGGTTTTTTAGTTTGATTAGTGTGGTTTTGATATATGCGGTGTATTGCGATTTATTAATCGCAATACACTGCATATATTAATCAAGGGATTTATTATGATCTCTAATTTATTAATCGCACTAATCAAGGGATTCCTGTATTATGTTCTCTAGAACTATATTAGGAATGTATTTGTAATACAAACATACAATCCAAACTTCAAGGGAATTATAATCCAAATAATCTAAACAATATGCCAAATTTTAACCCTTGAGATATACAACAGAAATTTTAAACCGAAATAATTTTAGATAAATAATACAGAATATTAAGCCAATGATAGATAGTGCCACTCATTGGCTTAATATTCTGTATTATTTATCTAAAATTATTTCGGTTTAAAATTTCTGTTGTGTATATCTCAAGGGTTAAAATTTGGCATGTTGTTTAGATTAATGTATTTGTAATATAAATTGTTTGCAATTTTAATTTGTATTTTGTTGCTAGTTTTTCATGAATGAACCTAACTACCTAATCATTTCTTTGTTTATAGTTTCTGTGTAAAGAATTTGCAACTAGAAATGATGCATTGGACTGTTTTCATTGGTCACAGTTGATGATATATGTATTATATCATCAACTGAAATGCCCTTTAAAATATGTTTTTAGCAATTTTCTTTTGTGTGAATATTGTAGCCGTGAATCTTTCAGTCTATGGGAATTGACTATCCCATTAAAAACATCTTATATGTAAAAAAATAAGCCAAGTACAGTATTACCGAAATAATAATAATAACGAAAACACAGATAAATATGTAAACAAGATGAAAAAACAAAATACGAAATTCGCGATGCGAATTGAATGTTTTTTATAAAACAGTTTATTAAAAAATAATTATTTAAAAAAAATAAGTTTTTTTTTTAAGTATGGGAATAAGGGCTCTCCCCACCCTTCCAATATATAAATAAATATAAAAGAGCATACAGATCAATGCTCATTTACATCAACTGCTTAACCCTATCTGAATATACTAATTTAAAAAACAGCATTACACGCAGTATAGTTACAACTTTTCTTTATTAAACTCTGCACTAACGTTTTTGGTGCTTCCGCACCCTCTTCAGGCACAACACTCCCACCCTATGGCAACGGAATTTTAGATCGCATGTTTTGTAACGGTTCTGGGAGTGTTGTGCCTGAAGAGGGTGCGGAAGCACCGAAAACATTAGTGCAGAGTTTAATAAAGAAAAGTTGTAACTATACTGCGTGTAGTGCTGTTTTTTAAATTAGTATATAAAAGAGCATCTACAGATGGCTCTAAGAGTTGCCAAATACCTCTAAATCTGATTGTTTAACAATTTATAATCCTAATTTATATAAAACAATATATTGGTAATATTTTTGTATAAGCTAAAAAACTTTTTAAAGAAAAATATTTATAAGGGTTTATTTACATGGGTTAATTAAAAATTGGATAATTTTCATAAAATTTTAAGATTTTTCAGCTTAGTTGCATACATAGTTGTCATTCCTTCTTGGAAATTTTATAATCCATAATATCTCTTTCAAATAATATACATGACTGTTCATAAATTAATAATTTGAAATATATTTGATTGTAGTGTGTTGTGAGCATCCCTCAAGTGTGTCGCAAGAATATTGACATTTTTCATAAAAATTAATAAATTAATGTGACACTAAAAAATATGTAAGTTTAATTAAAATTAAGAAAAGATTAAATATTTATTACAAAAATATAAAATTAGAACTACAAAATACGTAAAATTTAATATACTGAAAAGATACTATATTTCAAAATATGCGTGCTGAAGTAAAACGGTCGCATCAGACAAGTCTTGGTACCAGATTACCCGATTCAGTTCGCTCTCAAAACAAGAGTACACTCAACTGCAATATTTAGCCTATTATGCGTTAAAATTATCAGTGTATAACGTACATTTTACTGAAACCATTATATGTGTGCAGTTGTATCAAAGTTATCAAAGTTGAAATTTGTGACTGTGAAATTTAGAAATTTGGTAAGATAAATATTTCAGATTCTATACAAATAGAATCAAAAATATATAAAGCAATCACATATCACTTGGCAGCTACAAGGTCCACCAAATATTCTAATAAATATTTATTTTTTTCTTGATTCTGTTATTAAAAATACATAAATACATATAAAATTTCATATTTAAATACATTCAAAATTTTCACCAAAATTTTCCAGCACAAAGATAGGCAAAAATAAGAATAAATGTTTCAATAAAACAGATGGTTACAATTTAATTTATAAAATTAAATAAATTAATAATTTTCAAAATTATTACAATAAAAATTAAAAATGAATAGACCAGTCTTTTTAAGGATCAACCCTATATATATCATTAATTTAATATTAAATGAAAAAGTAGGAATTCTTGATATTTATGATCAACAATTTGTGCATTTTTTGATAATTCTGATCATTTAGTAAATACAGTATAATTATTTTGCTGTTGATTTCAAACATCAGATTTTCAAATATCAACCAGCAATTACATGATTGCAAGTCATCTCCAAACACCAAATTTTTGATTTGGTGTTTGAGGATGACTAGGTTTTGAGATTTTTCAAGATTTGTTTTCTCACTATTACCCATTGATAAAGAAAGCAAATACAATGATGTGAACAGCCTATTATTACATCTATTTTTTTTTTAACATCTGGGGATGATTACATTACATTATTTTTCCAATGAAAACACTTCACAGATAATATGCTCATACAATGCCCACTATTTATAGTATAGTATTTTTCTAATATTCATATATAAAATAATAAAATTCAGCATTACAAACAGGATATTCTTTAACAAATTTTAATAATTAAAATTTTTGGCTTTATATAAAGCTTCTTCACTTACATAAAAGTATAAAAATAATTACACTCAAAAACTAGCACAAGACTGCAGAAGTTACTTTATTTTGACAAACGTTTTCAACACTCCTTCGGAGTCATCATCAGGTATAAAGTAATTTCTGCAGTTTTGTGCTAGTTTTTGAGTGTAATTGTCTTACAATAGTGCAGAAGAGAAAAATGCAAAGAAGTATAAAAATAATATTGAATATCAAAAACTATTCAGAAATTTTGTTTGAAATCTATTGTTGTTTTCATGATTCAAATTTAGGAAAAATATGAAAAATGAAAATTTGAAAATATAAAAATATCTGATACTATATTATAATTAACAGTTAATTAGTAACAATAAATTAAAATGTAATTAAATATTGTAGTACTGTACCAGATTGTACAGAGTTGTTAAAATTAAACTTCCCCAACTCATGGGGCTCTCTGAAGCAAGTTCTATTGCTCCAAATAGAAAGAAATTTGGACAATGAAGACTACAGATGATGTGCTTGTCATTTATGTAAAAAAAGTTCTAGTAAAAAAGGTCGCCGACAGGTGGTGCTAGAACTAAACAAATTGTGGGAACAACATTACAAATATTCAATATGCCCCCCATAGTTGATAACAATATTTTCCATTCACAGAACCATATCTTCCACCACTGAATGCCGTAAATCCTCATTAATTGCTAGAATATGGCAACGAATGCTGTTCTGCAAGTCTGACACAGATGCACATCTTTCACCATAAACCTGGTCCTTCGAAAACCCCATAACCATGGGGTAAGATCTCATGAATGAGGAGGCTAAGCTAATTGGGAAATAAGAGCTGATTAGCTGTTCGTCTGTGAACATTTGCAGTAACACATGTCACACTGAACAGTCAATGTGAGGTGGTGTGCCATCTTGCATGAATATGGTGTCCCAAAGACACCCATGTTGTCAAAGTTGTTGGATCAAAAATGTCATCTACATACTCATGATAACCGTTGTCCCGAGACAGAACATGTGCGGACCCCAGTTGGAGTAATTTTCTCAAAAAAATAGGGCCCAATGATGGGCCCTATTTTTCAATGATGAAGCTTGTCATGAAACCACACCATAGTCACTTTTGCAGCATGCAAGGGTTGTTTATGGCTTATGTGAGGGTCTTCTGTAATGCGAATGTGTCAGTTGTGCATATTCACTTGGCTATTTATCCAAAAGTGGACTTCATCCATTCAAAGAATGTTCCATGGCTACATGACATCAACTGTCTTTCGTACCAGGAACTGAAGTGTAAATGTCATGTGAAGTTGTGTGTCCCCTGGATGCAGCTGGTGGAAACACTTAATTTTCTACAGATAAAACTGCAAAATCCTCGCATAACGTGTTGTACAGTGAAATACGGCATATCCATATCATGGGCAACAGCCAGAACTCTTACACTGCCACATGGCAATTGACTGGACACCTCCACCACCTCTGTAGCCACGTCTTCCACATGAGTTAACTCATTTTCTTCCTCTACCTGGCAGAATACTGAGCTGTCCGATTCTTTCAAATTTCTCCATCATATTGTGAAGTGTATGTGCAGACATTAGTCCTTGGCATAAGTTCTTCTGATGCTGGAAATCTTTATGTGCCACAGTGGAATTCTCCTAGTTATGATGATAAAGTTTCATTAAAAGAGCTTTCTTTGTAATGTTGGTATTCCACAATAGGAATACATCTAATCTTGTACAGACCATGTTTTCCCTTTATATCTGGCAAGGTGTATTCCATAAAATGATGCTGTTGTCACCAGCATCATTTTATGGAAATCTACCAAGAAATTTACTAATGAGCTGCAGCTCCAGCGCCACATATTGGCAACCTTTTTGTACTAACACTTTTTTACATAAATACCAAGTGATCATCTGTAGTCTCTGTTGTCCAAATTTCTTTTCGTTTGGAGCAATAGAACTTGCTCTGGAATCCTGTGAATTGGGGAAGTTTAATTTTAACAATCCTCTATTTGTTGTTTTTTTTTAATTTATATTTGTCTGTTTTGTAGACAGACTAACATAAATTTTAAACAATGATAGAGTAATGACATTTTATTGTCTGTCCATGAAAGCCGTGTCTAGCTAAGGTGGATGAGTCCAAACGCGAAAGGGAGAGTTGCAGTCTGTATAATGGCAGGTGGGAATTATTGAATTAATATTATATTAAGTTCTGTTAAATAAACTATTTCCAACGTCGAAACTAATCATTTAGCATTCGACATTACAATAACTTCCATTCAACTTTAATTAATCATTTAGCATTCGACATTACAATAAACTTCCATTCAACTTCAGTTTTCTTGCGGTTTGAAAACATCCAATGTATGCAAAGCTGTCATCCCTATTTTGTCACTGGACTCATTCAGATCGGAAGAGGAAGCTGTCCTCCCTATTTTGTCATTGGACTCGTTCAGTTAGTGCACGCAAACCTGTCATCCCTATTTTGTCACTGGACTCGTTCAGTTAGCACACGCTTACAATAAGCTTCCATTCAACTTCAGTTATCTTGCGTTTGAAAACATCCATGTGAGATTGTCATCTCTATTTTGTCAGTGGATTTCAGTTAGTGCACGCGTACTTGTCCTATTTTGTCATTGGACTTGTTCAGTTAGCGCATGCATACTTGCGTCGATGGTCGCAGCTAACCTGGACGGACAGTAATTTGATGATAATTTTTTCTTGCGTTTGAAAACATCCATGTGCGAAGCTGTCATCCCTATTTTGTCTGGACTCATTCAGTTAGCACACACATACTTGCGTTGATGATCGGGGCTAAGCTGGTTAGACAGTAGTCTATTCTAATTCCACCTTCATATTATAGTATTCCATTAATAAATGGTAAATATGTTCATATTGATACTTTGCAATTAATATTTTTCATTTAAAACTGTATTTGTATCTATAACCAGTTTGTGCTGTGTTTTCTGTTCTTGACATTATTTCTAAGCTGAATTCATATTGTAGAGAATCTAACTTATAATTTTTTATTTTTTTTTTAACTTTGCTTTCTTATATTTCTCTACTGTTCCTCTATTCTTTTCATTATTCAGGCTTGCCATTTTATATTTAATTGGTAGACTGCTTTGCTGTATGAGAATGTCTCTTTTCTTGTGTCTATTATTACATCTTCCATATGATCTTCGATATGTGTGGCCAATGATGTTAAATATATATCTTAGGTATTTTTCTAATCTATTTAGGCCCTTATTTGTGAGAGAAATGAAATATAGATGGCGCTGCAAATCAAAGCAATATGGCCAACAGAACCGGGATTCATGGTTTGATTTTATTGGAAAATTTTCAGTGTTTTAAAAATACCACTTATCAGTTTGCATGATATTTTGATATATGTTGGAGAGGGGTCAAGGCTATTAATTGAAAGCGAAGCAGCTCTAAATGCAGGACATATTATTATGTGTGGTATTAATATTGAAAATGATTCAGAAATTGTTGTTTTATGCCAACAGACATCGTTCTTGAAAGGTCTACCACATTCACTACGAATTTTGATAAAATCAGATAGGTACTTGTATAGAATAACTGTTTTCAGATAATTGAATTGTATTAATTGTTTTGTTAAATATCATTTGTCAGCAATTCAAGAATGGGATTGCACCTGTAGTTATAAAGCTGGTGGTAGAGGGAAATATAAGTATATTGTTACCTGCTTATTGTTCATTAATCGGTAAGATAAAATCACAAAATCATTTCATATACGATTTAAACCTTTTTTTAATTTATGCTTGAATTTAATATAGAAATGAGCTGGAACTTATAAGCTATACAGATCTCCAGCAAACCTGGGGTATAAGAAAGTCAAAACTAAACACTGAGGTAACAGAACCAATCACAAGTTAAGTTTGTTATTACAACAACAACAAAATACTTTTCAGAAAAAAATCGGCATCTTTGAAATGTAAGCTACATACTAACATGTTTGGAGAAACTTTTTGCCTATTTTCAATACAATCGCCCATTTTTTAGATAATGCTTTATTTAATGAAAATTTATGAAGTGATATTGCAGGATTTTTAAAAGTTGATGAGCATTGAGGCACACACAAATTGTTTTTACTTTTCAAACTCCTGGTCATTGCCATTTGTACTTCACGTGCTAGTTGTTTTAAACCTTCCATATGTTCCTGCATTTTTAATAGTTGAGTATCATACTCTTCAAAAGTTATATCTACCAGAAGGGTCCAGTGGCTAGTGGTGAGGAGAAAGTTTCCTTGTCCTATGAAAACAACTCCTTTTCTCAGTACTGAATTGTCTGTTAGTCCAGTAATTATTATGGATAATATGATAATTGTTATTCTTTCGCCACCTATGGCTATTTTGTTCTGCTATCTGTAAATAAATTGTATCAAATCACATTTTTCCAAGAAAAATTTTTTTTCAAGCTGTTTTTTTTATCTAGCATTAAATTTTAAAATTCTAATCTTACATGTAGCTTGAATCAACCAAATTTGATTTTGTTTGTCATTTCCTCAATTATAAATTTATTCGTTTTGGAATACGAGTTCAAGAAAAGGTGGGACGGACCCAATCCTCTTCTGGAACGTCTCCTTTACTTCGGAGAGCATAGGAATGTGATGCCTGAGGTTAAGTGCCTAAAGGGATGGTTGTTTCATTTGGTTCACCCAACAGACCAGGCTCTGGCCCTAACAAGGCAAATATTATTTCATCCCAAGGGTCGACTTGCGGCTCGGGAGTTCTTTCTGATTCGAGGCAGGTCTTGTGACATGGATGTTCACCTCAAACAGGCAATTGCAGGTTTAAGACGATTCACATGTACCAGAGTACGTTTCCTAGTTTTAATATTTTCTATAATAAAGTTTACTGGACTAGTTTCCTCCACAATACGATAGGGACCGCTAAATCTGGGATAAAATCTGCACTTTAAGCCGGGGGGACATAAACCTCATTAACAAAGACTCTATCCCCAATTGCAAATTTAGATGGTTTCATTTCCATTACTTTTGCTACCATTATAGTTTCGGTTTTAGGTGTCGTAACTTCACTTTGAACTCTGTGAATAGTTTTCACTTCAGTACGACAATTACTAGCCTGTAAGCCTGAGCGTTTGTTATTTTTATTGCCCTTCTGCTTGTTTCTGTTACGGACTGCAGCGTTCTGTTGTCTAGTCCTCTTTACAGTTACTCGGTTACATATTTGACCATTAAACGTCACCTGAGCACTGTTGGCTAATATAATTTTTGAATCATGTAGCGATATTATTAGATGATGCTTCATAATTATATCGTGACCCAACATACCTCACTTGGTGTGGCCACATGTGGATCAACTACATAGCAAATATGTTTCAGTTGTAGCAGACCTATTTGAAATGTGAATTTATATCTTCCGTAAGTTTTTATCAAATGTCCCGTAACACTTCGTAATTCTAAATTCTGATAGTGACATGATAATTGGAATTTACCTAAAGAGTTTACAAATTTTCTTAACAATAGAGTAACCTTTGCTCCAGTGTCGATCATTAGATAGCTTGGCTGTCTGTTCACAAGGCATTCTTGGTTCTGTGTCTATATACGATCTTATTTCATGCAATTCTCCCAGTCAATCGACATTTCCCTTTTTTATTACAATTATTTTGTTGTGGTCACTTCCTAATTGATATAATAGTATGCACAGTCTTTGGCTGTCTATCAACTGATCTAATAACTTGTTTATTGGCGGATTTATCCCACACTTGTTGATAATTCGTCTTTTTCCGATTCTGACAGCAAGTTTTGCCCTGAGATTTCTGTTGACTAATTCATGGTTGTCCTTCCAATGTGTGATGTGGTGGCTGAAACTGTTGGTCTATTCGCTGCATGCCAACATTCTGATGTGGTGAACTTTTCGTCAAGGGCATTTCCTGATAATTTTGAGGAGCTGAAAGATGACGTTGACTTGACTTATTATCAAACGGCATCCTATGTTGTGGTGGCCTATAAGAAGTTAGCTGTCTGACTCCCAATATATTGTAATAGCGCTGTGGCGAAAGTGATTCATAATATAAAGTTTCTTGATTTCTCAGCTGTGAGGACTTAGATGATTGTGAGTTTTTATTTTTTCCCAACATAGACTCTAACGTATCGAGTCTGTCACTGATTTGTTTTATGGCCATTTGCAATTCTGTATTATTATTGTTTTGCCCTGCTGTATCTAACTCAGTTGCGGCAACATTAGTCTGACTAAGTTCTCTGATTTTCCCAATAGATGGTCGTGGTGGTTTACCAGCTATCTGTTCTATCATTTCCTCTTGCGTTGCTACCTGAAGTGCTATCTTGAAAGTCTTAGGATCATGAGACATAACGCTCTGTTTTATCCTTTCATTAATTCTGTTTAGGAATTAAACACGTAATCTTTTGTCTAATTCTTTCTTCTGACACCGCTCTATAATGGATTTCTCTTGTTCCGATGCACAGTCACAATTAGTACCTTCTCTTGGTACCTCTATTGTCATTTATAACGCAAGCATTTGTAATCTTACGGCATAAGTTTGAACACTTTCATTCCTGTTTTGAAAGCAATTTTGGAACTTCTGCAACCTAACTGTGTATGGAACCTTCGCAAATTGCTTAATCATTTCTGTTTTAAATGTTTTATAGTCCGTAATATTTTTCATCTTAAAATCTCTTCATGCATAGTTCCTTGCAATACCTTGAAGTTTACATTTACATATCCCTAAATATTGCCAATCGATCCATTGAGTGAGAGCCAAGATTTCTTCGATAGTATCAAAGAAATCGGTTATTAATTGAGCTGTGTTTCCCGCAAAGAAGGGCAACATGCCTGTGAAGGCAGAAAATGCAACTCCAGAAGTTGTGTCTAAGCGAGTCACAGATGTGTCAGGCACTCCGTCATTGGCCATTTTAGAAGTTCAGAATTTAGCCCAAGATCAGCCGAAATGTATCAACTCTTTCTTGTCCCGTTACTGACCGTAATTTGCCCTAATTCGGTCTTGTTTTTGAACTTCAAATCCCACTTCTGACACCAATGTTTGATCTGTGGGCTGTGCCTTACGGGATTTAAGTTGACAGCTTATGATTTAGCCTTTGAGTGGTTGTGGGCTTTGCATAGGCCGGACAGGAGAATAACGGAGTGTGCCATCACAGAACTGACTCAGATAACCACTTTAACAACAGACAACATATTTATAGTGCAAGAGAGAGTTCTTTACAAATTAGTAATTATACAAAACCATCCAAGGAGGATAAACTAGAGGATGATGAATGATTCTTGGCAATCGAAAGAAGGTTCACTTCTGTTGTAATTTGTTTCATCACTGGATCTTCTTTTTGATAAGATGCACAGTCACAATTAGTACCTTCTCTTGGTAGTAATTCATTTGGAAGGTCTTGGTTGTAGATCAGGAGAAGGCTTCTTTGGCGATTGGGACAGGACTTGTTAGGCAACCAGCTTCTATAGTGGTTCCAACTCAACTGCTTGATATGTTAGATATCCAACTCCTTCAGTGGCTGCGACTCAACTGCCCTGTCTCGTCCCTGAGTTCCCCTCGTTGACCATCCAAGAATTGTTTATCCAAGATAGAATCCGACCTTATTTTGGCCTCTTCCTGGAAAATCCCGCACACATTTCAATACGTTGTTTTCCTACCGAATGAATATATGTTTTCTCTTTCTGTGACATCCACTTTATAGTCCAATCCTTGTCGCAACAATTAAACCTGTCAACGATTTTGATTTTACATGATAGCAAGTGAAAGTCCTCCTTTTGGAATACATTCATTTACCTGTGTTGATTGTTACTTTTATTCAACAATGTCTCTCTTTCAGGATGCATTCATCCACCTGCGTTTGCTGTTACCTCTATCCGTGAATATCTCCCTTTCAGAATATATTCGTTCACCTGTATCGGACAATGTCCAGAACATTTACGTTTGTCGTGTTTCCCATCTATAACTTACATTTGATCTGGAAAGCAGATGGTGATAATTTATGGACAACTTACAAAAGAAGTTATGTCTGACTTTCCACAGTACTTTTGACTTCAAAACATCATTCAGCATTTAAAATTAGAATACATAATGTTTTTGGAATACAAGATGCATAACCAGATGATTCTGCATCTTGTATTCCTAAAACATTATGTATTCTAATTTTAAATCCTGAAGATGATTTTTTGAAGTCAAAAGTATTTCTCCAGTAAACTTTAATAAATTATTTATTCCACTTTGAACTAGAGCTTATCTTTCTTACATATACAGTTGTTCCTTAACCCTTCTATCAAGAGATCTCAAAGTATATCTTACAGTATGTATATTCCTTATTGTTGTATTTCCTTATCTATAAAAGGAATTTCATACACACCTGGAGCTTTATTCTTGTCAATGAAGTCTTTATCAAATAAATCCAAATATACTATCCAAAATCTAGCCCTTGAATTACAACGGAATAATTTAACTATTTTCATTAGAAATTATTATTTTTTTTTTGTTATTTGAAGACATCATTATGGGTATTTAAATTATAGTTTGATATAAAATAGTATGTTACAAAACAACTATTTTCAAATCAGTTATGATAAACAAGACTATAATATTTATTTATAAATATTATATACAAGTATTAATAAAGGATTTATAGTAATTTATAAATCACTATAAATCCCTTATAATTTAATTGACAATCAGTTGTTGCATTAACTTCAAGATTTAAAAAATTTAAATTCATGATTGTGTGTTTCAGGCCACGTGAAAGCTGTGAAAGCTTGGTGGGCTGCAGATTGAGTATGATGGATCTGAGTCATTTGTGCAATCATCACTATGACAATGATAAAATTAAACATCATATTCATGTGCAAATTTATAAATAGGGATGCCAACCTTGAGTCAATGCTGATCCGAAGAAATATTATTCCAAATAATTTTCGCATGAAGAAAAGTTGAGAGGATGAAATAAATTAATATATATTAATAATTTTATATATCAATCATAATAAAAAAGCAAAAATTCTTTTTGTAAATAAGAAAATTAAATTTGTAAATATGAAAAATAAAAAATTCTTTTGATTAATTACAATATTTATAAAAGAAAACAACTAAAAATTTGTTTGTTCCATAACATAAAAAATAAATGTTTATAAAAAAAGAATAACTTTTTTGTCCATGAGTATAATTTTTAGTGAACCTGAATAATTTTATTTGAAATCTAAAGCCTGATCACAAAACCTGAAGTCTTCAGGTCAAAATGACATTGTTGGCATCCCTAAATCACAAACTGTGGAATAGCATAAATGAATATTATTAATTTAAATTAAACAAAATACCATTTAATTTCTTTGAAGCAGTATGTAAGTTAGGGAATTTTAAATACCATTTTGATGCAGCTGAACAAAACCCTATTTTTCCATTTTTAATGCAAGAAATTTACTAACATTTGGAATATATTGTGTGTGTATATGTATATATGCATATATTACACACACATACACACACACACACACACACACACACATATATATATATACATGAGCATCTTTTGGCTCAATAAAAATTGCATATTATGGTAGGAAAAAAAATTTAAATTACAAAAAATAATTAAAAATTATATTATGTTGGGGTTGAAAGAAGTTTATATAACTTTTATCTTTTAATTATTAATTTTTGAAACAGCATTTGATTTTTATTTAACTTAAAAAATATACAATACATGAATTAAAATTCTAATATATGTTGTACTCAGATTACTATATATGTATATATATAGATCTAGTATATATATATTTTCTTATACTATATATGTTACAGTCAAACCCCAAAAATTTGTGAAACTTCATAAATAATAGAAGAAATTTTTCTCTCACATATTTCTAGAAAATTCATATATACTAAATTTCTCTAAGATATAATTGGTTAAAATTTAGTTGTTGTAATGAGCATACATTGTAATTCTTTTTAATACATCTAATAACCATATATATAATATATAAAGGGCTGTTAAATATATAAAAAGAATTACAAGAATTGTAGCCTTACTGTATATATATATATGTATATATATATATATATATATAAACAGTATAGGGCTGTTATCTAATTGATACAGATAGTTCTTGACTTATGATAATTTGCACTTGTGATGGTCAAAAATTATTAAAAATTCTCTTTACTGCCCGCATATACATACATATATCATATTACTGTTGTATATGCATCACAGTGTTGTCATTAGTCAGCAAGCAAAGCCTTTCAACAATATGCCATAGTCTCTAATGTGATTCATTCATTCTAACTTATTATAGCGTTTGGCACATTAGTTGCTAATCAGCAATTGAAGTGTTCTTCATTACAATATTTGTATCTCATTGTAATCCTATCATGTTCAGTAAGAGAAATAATAATAGTGATGAAAAAATTTCTTAAATTCTTAAATTTTTCTTTTTTAATTTTTTATTTATATATTTAATTGTATATGTATTAATAAATACTTTATAAATGTTTATGTAAACTTATACATTTTTAACTGTTTTAAGTTATATATATATATATAAAATCTTCTAAAATTACTTTTATAATGAAAAATATTTTTTTTATAGGTTATATGAATTATAATCCAAATAGTCTCCAATCTTTAACACAGATACCTGGTAAGTCAAAAGTCAACATCTTTGATAATATTTGATTTTTAATTTTAAGAAAATGCAATACTTTAAACTTAATTTTATACCATTCAAGCTTATACAGATAGTTTTCAACTTATGACTACTCATAGTTTTGATAGTGATGTAATCTGTTAATTCTGTGATTACACAATGCAATTTAATGGGTTCAAGTCTCTTATCCAATAGTATGATATATGGAAAGAGTCCTTTTTTTGTGTCTGGTTCTTGTAGTTTGTGTTCTTTTTTTTATTAAGATAATGTCCTAGTAAATATTGGTGGTGAAAAAGTCCATAAATTTTGGGCATTTATGGCTTGCAACCATTCTGACTTGTGATGGCAGGGTTCAAAACCAAACCCTGTCTTAAGTTAAGGAAACCTGTATATTGTATTTGACCAATATTATGAATGATTTAATAAAACATTTGTCAGATGTATTTTTATATATATAAAAGTACATCTGACAAATATTTCATTAAATCATTCATAATATTGATCAAAGCATAGAACAAAAATTAGTATTGTGTGTTTTTGTGTTTGTATGTGTTTGTGTGTGTTTGTGTATTTATATATATAAAATATTCTAAAATTACTATTATAACGTTTTTGTGTTTGTATGTGTTTGTGTGTTTGTGTGTGTTTGTGTATTTATATATATAAAATATTCTAAAATTACTATTATAATAAAAAATATTTTTTTTATAGGTTAAATGAATTATAAATAACTATTAAACAAATTCTAAGCACACAAGCAGTCCAATATTTTTTTAACATAATCATTTAATCTGAGTAACATTTTCAGCTTCTATGCCATCATCAGCTTTTACAAACACTTAATGGAATACAGTATAAAATGCTACAGTTCTAGAACTAAAAACTTAAGAACTAAAATTCAAAAAGTTTCCACAATAATTTTGAATTTCTAACAGTGTCTTATATCTAAAGCTAAAGTCTAACAAAACAAAAATAATTTAATTAAAATTTAATTTACGCATAGAAAAATATAAGTCCAATCGTGTAGTAACCTCTAGAAATATAAAATTATACAGTGATACCTCGGTTCACGAACACAATCCGTTCCTTGACCCTGTTCGTGATCCGAAAAGTTCGTAATCCGAATCAATTTTTCCCATTGCAATTAATGTAAATCCAAATAATACGTTTTTTGTCCTAGAAAAAATTTTTAACATGTTATGGCTCTATGTGTGGAAATAATACAGAAAGGAAATAAATATAACAGTAATATTAGAAGAAAGCATGTTTAACACCACCTTCACTAACACTTTTAACTTTTTTGGGAGCCATAATAAGGGATAAATTTAATTAAATAAAGAAAAAAACTAAAATATCAACACTTGTTGGAACTTTACTGTACCCATATGAGCTGGGCGAACTGGATTGCTGCTGGGGGCGAGGCTGTGCGCAGGGTTTTGTGCGCCGCGAGTCACATGCGCTCCATGCACTCCGTGCGTGTGTGTTCGTGAACCGAAGCATCGTTCGTAAAGCGAAGCAAAATTTGTTCGCAAATGGTGTTCGTAGACCGATTTGTTCGTGAACCGAGACGTTCGTGATCTGAGGTACCACTGTATTTGCATCACAAATTATTTTCAATCTATATTATATTGGGAACTTTGTTGCAAAGCAAACTTCCAGGCTTTAGATATACTATTCAATTGCCTATCGTTAATTACTATCTTGTTCTTATTACCTTTATATATCTGTAACTCTTCTGTGGTAAATAGCTCATTCACATTATTAAGAGGCTTTAGTATTCTGCTTTTCTCCCACTCTATTTGCATATTACACTTGTATGCTTTTTTAGCTAGAGCAGTGTTCAAATTAGCTTTTTCTATGTCCCTTTTATGCTCATTTATTCTATCTTTCAGATTTCTTGCTGTCGCTCCAATATACACTTCTACTATTTTATAGATTTTTCAACGGTATCTTGTAAACTCCCATTCTCTCTTCTTGTTTGTAAACATCTTTAAAGTTTCGGAGCACATTGAATACAGTTTGTGCCCTTTTGAAAGCTGATTTCTTTCCTCTTTCCTTTATTACGCTGTTTACTGTTCTGAATCGTTTTAGTGCATCTGCCATTATTGTAAAATCTGCTCTATGCTGATTTTCAGTTAACTCTAGTTCATTAGTTATTGGACTGCTTGTGTGTGCTTAGAATTTGTTTAATAGTTATTTAAATACCAAAGAAAGCAGTTAAATTTTTTAATATTAAACTTTCATTCAGACTGCACCATAAAACAAATAAAACCACACAATAGCGGGCTATTGTGTGGTTTTAAATTTTTTAATTTTTAGTTTTATTTTGTTATATGAATTATAATCAAGATATGGTTTGATCTTTCAGAAAAATAAGATCAATTTTCAAAATATTGTCATTTGTTAAGCAGAATTTATAATATTTTAAAAATTTTGATTTTTTTTCTATAATCTTTAAATTTAGATTATTTTTTAAAAGATATATAATATTTTGCAGATATTTAATAACTGAGTGTTTATAATAAGTAAAATTCTGCAACATCTTACATCTTTACAATATAAAGTAATGATACTCATATAAATATGACACACAAAAAATAACCAAATCAAGATGGATGATGTCATATCATGTCATTTTAAAATATTAAAATTAATTTTGCAAAGTCACAATATTCAGAATTATCAATAATTCTAATAATATTTAACAATTTTCGTGATTGCTAGATTTCAGAGTCCAATCTGGCCAGGTCTTCTAAACTTCTGAATATAAATAGGCAAATCTAAATCTAACATAAACATGACAAAAACACAACCAGAATTTCACAATTGTTAAAGTAATGAACAAGTGTTAGAACTAAATAAAAATACATTAGTGTGCTAATAATTAAGAAACTGAAATATATTCAAAAACAAGTAAAGTTAAATAATAAAAAATAATTTATTGAATCTAAATACTTACAAAAAATGTTAACAAAAGCTTTATTTAACCAATAATAATACAGGAAAACAAGTTAGTGATAAAACTTGTTTAATTAGCAATCCAAAGATCCAAAATAACAATAAATTTATTAATTCAAAATGATAAATAACCTTAAATAATAACTTATTCTACTACCTCCATGCTCATACAGAAAAGCAATCAGTTGTTTATATTACAAAAGAGAAATTGAGAGTTACTAATTCATTCATATCAAATTATACCTCACTGCCCTAGCAGTAAAACATATTTTTTTATAGTACTGACTTTTACATGTCCTGTATTTAATTCATTTACATATGGTCATGCAACAACTTTAATTTTTAGTTTACAGACAAAAGAATTCATGTCATCCTCTTTACAATTTGACAACAATTATTTACTGATTTTAAATCATTGATAAGAGATCATTCTTCAATTCTCAAATCAGATCAGTGATATCAATTTAGAAGAGATGATAAGTTAATTCATTGAAGAAAATGGAATTTCCATTTTCTGTAACTGTTAATTTCAAACTTCCAAGGCTTCTGTGAAATGTAAGTTAACCTTTAAACTAAACATAATACTTCAAATAATTATAAAATAAGGAAGAAGAAATAAAAATAACTTAGGACAAGTCAGGATTAAATTTTCACAAAACTGTTTTATTTAAACTTTAGAATTTTTTAACTTAAATTCTAGATGCTGCCCTTGGCAGTGCATAATCTGTATACCCCTATGCAGCAGTTAACATTTTATTTGAGAGATGCTTGTGAACTGCAGATGAATATTCAGATTTAAATTCTTTTAAGATTTATAAAATTATATTATAAAAACATAATTTAAAAATCCTAATTATTAAATAACAAGTATTTATATCCATAGTTCACAGAATAAACACATAGTCTAATATTTGAAAGAAAGAAATAAATTACAAATAAATATTTTTGAAAAATTTGCAACTATTATCTGTGAAACATGCTTGTGTAATATTCTTGATGCATTTTATATATTCCTGTATATCAGTAAAGAGCAAAATATTTGACCTTGAAACTTTTTCTTTGTAGCGTTTTCTCATAAATGCAAAGTAAAGGTTTTTAAATAGAAATTTCTGCACAAATTAAATTTGTTTGTATAAGCAGGATTTGTAAATTGTGGTTCATAAATCAGTATGTTGTAAATCAGGATAAATCTATGTATAAAAAGATAAATCAATATGTTACATGTAGATAAATCTATATATATGCCACTGTAGTCTAACTGATAAGACATTGGGGCATTATCCCAAAGATCCTGGTTTGATTTTGGTGCAGTGGCAAAATTTTATTTCAAGAAAATTAATTAGAAAATTATAGTCAATAATTATATTTAATTATTAATTATTAGATGGTGCCATCTTAATTCAAATTTAAAAATTATTAATTCAACAGATGATGGCATCATAGCCTTGATATGAAAACTAATTGTTAAAATTTACAGTTTAATTTGTAATTATTATAGTAGGGATTAATTTGACTTGAAATATTTGGTTTTATATAATTATATTATAATTTTCATGAAAAAAACTGCAATGACATAATTGCCATTGCAGTCATGAAGGAACTTTTTATTCTGGACTTGTATGCTATAGTAGTCACAAAATTGTTTACCTATGTATCAGTTTCTTATGAACGTTTTTGTACAAGAATCCCTTGATTAGTGCGAGTTTGAATAATGCGGTTTTGATTAGTACTCAAAAAAAATTTGAGACTGTCCCTTAATATATGCAGTGCCAAATTTGATTAGTGTGCTTCAACAAATGAGATTTTTTTTTTTTTTTGCAAATCCTCTGAAACATTGGCAACTGAATCTCTGAGATTGTAGTCTATACAGTATATTTAGAGCACTGCAATAAATTTATTTATTTTTTAATTCTGTTAATAATCTGACTTTTGTCATCCAATTGTTATATTTTAAATTCGTTCGTAATTTTATTTATTAATAAATTTAGCGTGAATGGAACCTACCTAATAATAGCCCCATTATAATATTATATAGTCAGCCTTGTCTTCAGTTCCTCTCCAGTACTTGATATCTACAGACATGCAATTATTTTTTACAAATTTATGCAATTTTGTAAAAAATAAGTTTTTTTTGTGAAAAATAAAGTTTAATTCTTACTATAAATTTTTAAATACCTATACCACATTCCTCAATGATTTATAGTACATGTAATGCAATATAGATACGTTTTGAGAGAGGAAAAAGAATACATGTTTATAAGTTTGATATTTTCCAGGATTCATTATAATTATTCCTATTGGTTTTTTAGTTTGATTAGTACGGTTTTGATATATGCGGTGTATTGCGATGATTTATTAACCACACTAATCAAGGGATTCCAGTATTTACATATTTGTTGATATTTACCTTATGTGCTAGTAAGAATGGTGATTTGGATGGTATAAAAGTGTGAAAGCAGAGTTATGATTATTGATAATCTGTTTTCACACTCTTTCATATTCTCGCTCTCATCTATATTATCATCAAATGAAAAAGATTATCTCTTGTCTGTAAAAGTAGTCATTTTTAAGTATATTTGTTGTATAGTATAGTATATGTCCATATTACAATTCTTCTATTTTTGTTACTTATGTATTTTTCTATATTATGATTCAAATTGTATTATAGTTTTGATTATGGTTAAGTAAATATTAAATTCTATTAATAATATGAAAAAAAATTATAATAATGCAATGATGATAGTTCAAAAAAGTCACAGTTTTTTTATATTATACATATTCTTGATATTTAAGTTTTGTTTACATTATGATATATTTGTTTATAATTACAGTATTAAATTGTATTGTATACTATTATTATTTTGTTGTTCTACATAAAATTACTGTATAAAATTATATTTCATCTCTAGGATGTAGCAGTATGGCATTCTTGTTTATATTACTTTTTCATGTAAAATATAACAACATATTCACAAATTTAATATTATATGCATTAAGTGATGATAAAATTTTTTATTGTATTAATAATTATATCATCATATGAAAACCACTAATAAAAAGTAACTTAAAAAAAGAGAGTGCATTAAACAATTTTTGTTTGATTTAGATATAATGTGTACTACTAGCAAGGGTGCCCTGTATTGCTCAGGAATTTCAGTTATATAATACAGTTTGTGTCAACTTTTGTCATCAAGATATTGGTATCCTTGCTAGTAATGAAAAATATTTTAATTAGTTTTCATGAATTTGTAAGTCATATTAGTATTCATTAAAATACATAGTGATTGTGTTTTCTGGAACTTTTTTCTTTCTTGAGAATCGGAAATTTCCAAATTAGTAATTAATTTATTTCTCGAGATTCAAGATTCTCTTTCAAAAATTCTTGAGAATCTCGAGATTCTAAAAAATGTTTAATTAAAAAAATATCTCTTTTTTAATAATAATAAAAACAAAACGAGGCAGAAAAAAATTATGTAAAATGAAAACATATAATATTGGAATCTACTAATTCCAAATAACAGCACTACACGCAGTATAGTTACAACTTTTCCTTTATTAAATTCTGCACTAACATTTTCAGTGCTTCCGCACCCTCTTCAGACGCAACACTCACTACAGCTGTTACAACACACGGGATCTAAAGCACCGTTGCCATAGCAACCCCCTTTACTTTTCTTAGAACGGGCTTTGTTTACATTACGTTTGCAATCCCGCGTTAACGATAGATTGACGTGGGAGCCGGCCCCGGCTTGGAGGTATGTCGTGAGTAGAAGAAGGAGTCGTAGTAAGTAGAAGGCTTTGGATGAGAAGTGCATTTTATAAGGTGTTGTGGAGGATGTAAGGATGTTTATTGGGAAGAATTTAAAGGACTCTGGACTGTGTAAGTGCGGTTGTATATAACGATTTTGTAAATTTGTATATGGTTACTTTGTACATGGTTTGGGTATGTATATAGTTTTTAAGGCTGGGGGTAGGGGGGAAGGTGTTTTTGTTTATGTTTGAATTTGGTTTGATGTGATGGGTTAAAGGGTGGGGGTTGTTGGTGAAGTTGATTTAATGTAGCGGGGATTGGAAACGTAATGTAAACAAAGCCCGTTCTAAGAAAAGTAAAGGGGGTTGCTATGGCAACGGTGTTTTAGATCCCGTGTGTTGTAACAGTTGTAGTGAGAGTTGTGCCTGAAGAGGGTGCGGAAGCACCGAAAACGTTAGTGCAGAATTTAATAAAGGAAAAGTTGTAACTATACTGCGTGTAGTGCTGTTATTTGGAATTAGTAGATTCAGATAGAGTTAAGCAGTTGGTGTAAATAAGCGTTGATCTGTTATATAATATTGGGTTGTTTTATATTTGTTTTTTATTTAATATTTTAATTATATTGAAAAAATAGATCACATTTCAATAATATTGAAAAATAATCACATTTATTTTACAATTACTGACAGTTTTATTAAAATAGCTTTTCAATACACAGAAACAGTCTATCTGTTTATCTGCTAAATAGGTCTTTTGTTTGGATAAATTCTAGAAATGAAATTTTTGTGCCCAAACTTATGTAGACCTATACGAGCTTTTTAGCTTATATGACTGCTTATTTTTTATATCTAGGATTCGTATTTCAGTATAGTCCGTGTTTTTTTGTTTGTGACGAATCTGTTGTATAAGGGATGTGGGGTTCTTTTAATATTTCTCTTGGGATGTTTCAATCGATGCGGGAGGCTTCTGACGGTTCGTATGGGAGGTATTGTTAGTAACTTTGGCTTTCTCTTTCAAATATATGTTCTTCATAAATGTAACAAGTTCAAAGTTATTAGTTTACAGAGTAATTCATTCATGTCATTATCTTTACAATTAATTTATATATTGACAAAACACCGATATGGATCATTCTTATTTTCACTTATCAGTTTCAGTGGTAAAATTTATGTAGATAAGATGACATTACTAACCGGGATAGCTCTGCCGGGAGATGGGTTCTGATCCTGTATCACGTGATTGCTAACGACGGAGACGGAGAACGTGGGAAGTAAGTAACTTTTAAACTAAAATATAATAATAATAAGAAAATAACGCTAAAATAATAGAGTGCATAATAAAATAAAAATAAGACAGATCAAAGTTAACTTTTCTCACAATTATTGTTATTGATCTTTGTTAAAATTCGCGACTTTGCAATTCTATATTATATTGTTGATTTTTAATGAATTTTTATGTAATCTGATGCCTTTGTATCAAAATTATGTAAACAAACAAAGTATCATATTTTATATAATTGTAATTAGCTGAGGTAATTCAAGATCATTTGGAGGTATCAAGTGAGTGGATATATAAGCAAGCAAGGGAAATTGGAATATGATATTTGAACTAAATGGCTTTCAAATCACAAATTATATCAAATTTTATTTTATATTGTAATTTTATCACACTGTATGATATGTTTAACTAGTATTGCACAATTGTGTTAGGAAGCACTTAAAGCAGTAGGATGATAAACCAAGTTTGCTTAACCAGAGTACTTTCAGTTACAACATAATCATTTTTAGTAGTTCTAACATTTAAAACTTATAATTAATATACCGTATATACTCGTGTATAAGCCGAGGATTTTTTCTCAAAATTTCTTGTGTGGGGGTTCGGCTTATACACGGATCAAAAAAATCGACTTTTTTTTTTTTGGCCTGAGAAATTGAAGTAATAAGCAAAACCATAACTTATTGAACATCTCGTGAAGACCAGGAAGGAAATTTTGCAATAGTTCATTTAATATGATACCAGGTAAAATTTTATTTTACCCTGATGCAATCGAGCACATCGCGATTATGTGCAAACAAATATTGTTTATAATTGAACCACTCAAAAGAATTTAAACTTTTTTATCCCATTGTGTTGATATTTTAGTCCAATATATGAAAGTAACCTTTGGGATGAGATAAGAGATATTTTTGAAATTTTAAATAAAAATTAAATTTTTCATACAATGAGTGATTAGATGCTGGAAACTGAAAAAATATTGTAGATAATAGGAAAGTATTGATTAATTCTGTTAAAATGCTAAAATACATTTTAATTTATTTTAACAGAAATATAATTAAAATATATTTTAATTACTGTATATACTCGTGTATAAGCCGAGGTTTTTTCTCAAAAAAAAAATTTCTGAAGTAGAGGGGGTCAGCTTATAAATGGATAAAAAAAAATCAACTTTTTTTTTTGGCTGGAGAAATTGAAGTAATAAGTAAAACCCTATATTATTATTAGCACACTTTCTTTGTAATAATAAAATAAGTACTAATAGTATAGAGATAACATATGGCTTATCTGGATTGCTTAATACTTATTACTATCTATCATAAATATCTATCACAATTACTTCACAGTCCTGACATGTCGTTATCATGAAATCTATGCTGGCTAAATCAATGTTAAAATTTGCACACAAAAAGCCAATTACTGTATATACTCGTGTATAAGCCGAGGTTTTTTCTCAAAAAAAAAAAAAAAATTTGATTTAATGCAATACCAGGTAAAATTTTATCTTACTCCAAAGCAATCGAGCACATCGCGCCGCCAACTCCAACCTCCGTCTTTATACCGTAATCAGATGGGCAATGCCGTGCTGCTGATACGACGCAACGCAAAAACTTGACAATCAATCAAGAATCTTACCTAGGATTCATATTTGAGTGACCCCATCGATCGAGAGCATCGCGCCGCCGACTCCAACCTGCTTCTATATACCATAATCAGATAGGTGACGCTGCGCTGCCCAATATGACGCGACGCGAAAACTTGACAATCAATCAAGAGTTACCTAGGCTAGGACTCATATTTGAGTGAAAATATATATTTATTTTTCATTATTATTAATTAACTTACCCTGATGCGATCGAGCACATCGTGCTGCCGACTCCAACCTGCATCTATATACTGTAATCAGATAGGCGACGCCATGCTGCCCGATATGATGCAACACGAAAACTCGACAATCAATCAAGAATCTTATCTAGGATTCATATTTCAGTAAAAAAATATATTTATTTTTCATTATTATTAATTAAGAATGTTTTGATTCATATTTGAGTGAAAAAAATATATTTATTTTTCATTATTATTAATTAAGAATGTTTTAATCCATTCGCTAGTAATAGATAAATACTTATTATATTTAAATCATCGATGATTTAATTAAAAGAAAAATAACTGTACTCCATCAAAAAAGTTCATCATAAGCAAAATTAAAACTTCAAAATCGCATGCTTAATGTCTAGAAATCACATTGCATATGTCATCCTAATGGTGTATGACATCATCATTTGGGTGATCCACTCATTTTAAAATACGATCAAAGATTTGATTGAATACGAACTCAACTCAACTATATGGAAAACGAAACTTCGAACGGTCTCTTGGGAGTTGTGTGACGTAGATGTATTCTAATGGAATTTTTACTGTGATAATATGAACTTTTTTAGGAAAGAAAACAGTTATTCAATAACAACAATAAAAAGAAAATATTTTTATGTAAATTATAAAAATTTATTACTATTCGTTAACTTGATATTTTCTGAAGCTATATCATCCTAATGATAATGTCATACACTGACATCAATCTCAGTGCTGACCCCTACACGGGTGGGCAGCCTTTAGAAGGGCTTGTTTCACCCTGCTACATAGTATTCTACCTGAATGGAGTGTGGTATCATCTGTTGACAAAAAAAAAATACTTATTATATTTAACTCATCGATGATTTAATTAAAATAGATTAAAAAGTAACTGAAATAATTTTTAAAATAACGACAATGATTTAATTAGATTAAAAAGTAACTAAAATAATGTTTAAAAATAAGAAAAAAAAATATTATTTAAAATCTCTGTTCGAAAAAGTTCATCGTAAGCAAAATCAAAACTTTGAAATCGCACATAAAAGCTTACCGGGCCACAGGTTGAGAATGGCTTCTTTAGCTTAATTATTGTTGAGAATTTCTGCGTCGCGGTGCATCAGGCAGTGCGGCGTCGTCTATCCGATGCACTTATACAAACGCAGATTGGAGTCGGCGGCGCGACGCGCTCAATCGCTTTGGGTAAAGTAAAATTTTACCTTTTAAATTGATATATTGGTGTCTATATTATAATAATTTATTTTATATATATATGTTTAAAGTTTCAATAGAATATTTATTTTGACAAATGGCATTAATATATCGGTAACTAAAAATCAAAGATCATGTAATTTATCAGTTTCAAATTTTTATCAAATTTTAAGTGTGCTAAAGTAGGGATAGGCTTTTTCGAAATTTTATAGAATTTTAAGTGCTAAAGTCAGGAGGGTCGGCTTATACACGGATCGGCTTATATTTGAATATATACGGTAGTTCCAAATGTTACATAAATGAAAAATAAATGTCAAATTCAGAAAGTAAGCTATATTAGTGCTAAAATAGCCTGCCTTCCAATATTCTTATTAAATATCTGAAAATCAATGAAATATAAAAGATTTCATTAAGGGTTGTGACTCCAAAAGGTTTGAGGACCCTAATCTAAGGTTTCCAAGATTGAATCACAGATCCCATATTTTTACATTTTGTAAAGAATATATGAGGTTCAGTCTATCAATCTTTATCTTTAATGAAACAGGTTGATAGTATACTCAATGATTTAATTCTTTGAAGATGGTTAAACATGAAAAAAGAAAGTAAGATTCTTGCAGAAGTGTGGCAAATCACTAATCAAAAAAGAGAGGATATGCTTTAGCTGCATTTTATGGCTCACAGATGAGACAAAGGATGAATTGTACCTTCACCCAGTGGCTGACCCAATTAAGATGTAGGCAGTTCACAGTGAATCTTGGAATGATCCCACCAGTGCCTTTCAGAGAAAATGCGAGACTTGGACAACTAATATTTTTGAACCTCTTCAAAATTTAAAATAAAACTGTGAACAAGAAAATAAAAACAGTGATATTTAATATTTATTTATTACACAGGAGCTTATTTACATTTAAAATGACAAAATTCACAAATATACAGTGGTAAAAAGCCCCCAAAATTGTGAAAATTGAAGCTCCTTAAATTTTGAATCCCGGAGCAGCCGTCCTTCTTTCCCCCTCTCTGATAGGCCCTGGATCTCACAACTTAGTTATCGCTAGATGATAAGGATATAATAATTAGAAAGTACATATTTTCCAATATAAGTCAATAACTATTATTGTTCGACAATTTTGTAAAATATCTTTTAAGAAAAAACAATAATAATCAAAATAATTCACTATCAACATTAACAAAACATCAATGGTATAATATATTATTGAATATTTCATCATGTGCAAAATAAAGAAAAGCATATAAATTTAATAAAGAAATGTCAATTAATAGTATTTTCTGAAAAGTTATTATCACAGTTTAAAAGATACTCACATGTTAGCACATATATATTTAGAAATTAAATCTTTTAAGAAATTGTATTTTAAATTAAAGTTTGAAAAAATCCATTCTACAGTTTAACATTTATAAAAACAAATACTGTACAGTAAATAATTGAAATTATAAATGCCTATTAAAAATTTTTTAAAACTAAATCTGTACTACAGTTGAGTCTCTGTAATCCAACATGTCGCCAATCCAACACTTCCAGTAATCCGACATTCTGTGAACCACTATGCAGCCTATGCAAAATTTCCATGTCACAACTTGTTAATGTGTGAGAAAGAGAGAGACCGATGTAAACAAATTTCAGTTGCTATTCGTTTGTTGCACAGGTGTTATAGTAGGCAGTGGCGTAGCTGATGGTCAGCAGATCCTGCGACGCGGGGGGCCCCAACTCACCCTGAAGAAAATACCTCTAAAACCAAAACAATCAATCCCCAATAACCTCGATTTTAACACGGAACAGTTAAACCTATTTAACGCAGGACGTTGGCTTCATTAGCTGGAACTCTAAAACTTAGTTAGCGCTAATTTACAATTTATGTATTGTTATCACATACATTTTTTTTATATTTCTGGATGCAGCGATTGTTTGATTAAAGAGCTACAGTACATCTAATGCAGTGCTCTTGAAAGTGACAAACTACCACAAACTAAGCTGTATACATCTATACGACACAAGTTTAAATTTTATACATAGAACAAATAAATCAAATTATACATATTATTTGTTAGAATGTAATCATGTGTTTAATGACGCAAGTGCAATTAGCTATGTTATCCATTGAATGCGACAGAGCTAAAAAACAATATCAATCTACTCATAGAAGAACTTGCAAATAAAAATGCCAAATGTTCGGAATGATTTTGTAACAGTGTGTAAACTTAAATATCTTCTAATGTATTAATTTGTCCAAATAAAATTACTTTCATTTAAATCAATGTAGATCTGTTTAAACGTTTTTACAATTTGTATATATGTTACAGGACAATCGAATTCAGGAAATTCTAGAATTTCCTAGTCAAAACGAGAACGTCCTAACGCTTGTTGGACGTTCTAGTATTTCCTACGCCGAACATTTTTTATTCAAAGTCAGGAATTTCTAGTTTTTCCTAGTCAAAATCTGAAGTGGCCAACAGTTAAAACAAAAGTCTTCATATCTCGTGTATTCCCGCTCAGTTTTCGATATTTGCCAGCAGAATTTTCTTTCTTTAGAGAATATTCACAAGAATAAACAAATCTCATTGAGGAAGGCTGCAATCTGTGCCAGTGGAGTACGTACATAGGACTAAATCTGTGTTAAATGCACGAAGCATTGTGTATCTGAATTATGTTTGTATAAAAAGAATAACATTTTGTGTAATTATAAATGCCACAAAAGCCTACCTTGCAAAATAAATAACAGGTTCCTAGTTATTTTTTTTATTTTTGTATTTATGGTAATACTGTGAATATAAAAATTGTTGATTAATTGAGAAAAAAAACATTATTATAATGAACATAATTCATATTTTTATTACTTGATAGGAAATAACAATTTCATTGTTATTTTCTGTTCTGTTGAGAAAATGAAATAAGACAAATTGAGAAAAGAGTTGACCCTAATTCATTATTACACGGTTGACTTTAAAAAACTGAAATTGCTAATTTTTTATTTTTTATGGACAAATATTTTAATATTTTTATTAGTCGAAGTTCAACATAAAATACAAAGTAAAAAATTTTTAAAGTTGAAAAACACAACTAGGTACCTCTTATTTATTTTTGCAAGGTAGGCTTTTGTGGCATTTAGAATTACATAAAATGTTATTCTTTTTTGCACAGACGTAATTTAGATACACAATGCTTCGTGCATTTAAAGCGGATTTAGCTCTATGTACTTCCATTGGCGCAGATTACAGCCTTCCTCAATGAGATTTGTTTATCCTGGCTGATATTCTCTAAAGAAAGAAATATCTGCTGGCAAATATCGAACTCTGAGAGGGAATACATGAGAAATAAACACTTCTCTTTTAACTGTTTGCTACTTTGGGTTTCAACTAGGAAAAACTAGAAATTCCAGACTTTGAATAAGAAATGTTCGTTATTTCATATTCGGCCTAGGATATACTAGAACGTCTGATCAGCATTAAGACGTTCTTGGTTTGACTAGGAAATTCTGGTATTTCCTGAATTCCGGTTTATCCTGTAACATATATGATAAAATTATTTTCACCTGTATAAAGTTTCACGTATTAACCTTATTAATAAATTAGTTTGCGTTAGGCTTTTTTTACGTCGACATCCTTATAAATAAACGTTGACATCCAGTGTTCAGTTTACATAGCATTTGAGAAATAAATTATAATAAATTAAAAAGAGGAGTGTCCCATCGACATTTTTGCGGGGGCCTCTCAGTTTTCAGCTACGCCGTTGTCATCGACATTTTTGCGGGGGCCTCTCAGTTTTCAGCTACGCCACTATCGACATTTCTGCGGGGGGCCTCTCAGTTTTCAGCTACGCCACTGATAATGGGACTAATTTTTAAGCTCAATACACTGTTTATTATAAAATAGTGTTTTTTTGCTATGTCAGTGTTTGTTGTTTATATAATGCCATAAATCGGAAAAAGTGAAAAATCGGGATAAAATTGAAGGATTTGTAGAACAGCAAGAGCAGTGATGGGAAAGTCTTAATAAACTGACCATAAATTCGTTTGTAATGAAAAATTCATTTTTTCATTGAAAATTCAATAATCCAACAAATCTCTGAAATCCGGCAAGCTCTGGTCCCATATGTGTTGGATTATAGAGACTCTACTGTATATGAAATGTTTGTGTAGGTAAATATTATTTACTAGCCAAATGACTCCTAGTGAATATTTTTTTTGGAATTAAATATAATTTAATGATTATAATTTATAACTATGGTGCCACCATTTATTCCATTTAATTCCAAACCAAAACAGTTAAGAGTTCATAAATGGGAATGGCATTAATTAACATTAGTTATATGGAATATTTTTCAAGACCCTCTCGACGTGGGGCCCACCTTGACATGGTGAGAGGGCTTACCGGTTGTCACTATGCTCGTATCTGTTTTGCAGCTGGGCCGATACTTTCATAGTGACAGGGATTGACTAAGTGGCTCCTAGTGCCTGGTGGTATCCGGCGAAAGTCGCCCCCACACTATGTCTGGCTTGAGCGGGGGTTGGTGTGCTCAGCGGCTTGTTGAAAGGGTTTGCCGTCGCCCGAGTAGACAGCCGTGGGGCTTCCTAGCTGGATGACCGCTACAGACCTCGTTTGACTTTCTATGGAGTGGTCCTGCAGAAACATCCCGGTCGGCCTAGGAACGATGCCCAGCCTCGGCCCCCGGGTGGCTGTCCCTAGTGAAGAAATTCCTATAGGGTCGGTAGAGCCTGGCCGCTCCCACCCCTCGCCGGTGGGCGCTCTGTAGTTCGTCATACGACCGTCCGAGTCCCTGCGGGTCGGGATTAAGAATTGGCCCGCCGCATGCCTTGCGTGAGGTACAAGTCCTCTAAAAGGGTCCCAAATCCCAAGGTGGCGTACCGTGCCGACGGGATGAATGGCGGAGGGATAGAAGCCTTAACGGTGCCCACCCGAGAGTTGGCCGAACTCGGGCTGTAGGAGATTTCTTCTCTAGGCCGGGGGAAGTTCGCTTCCCTAGGGAATCGCAAAACCTCGGGGAGTTGATCCGAGCGATATTCGGCCATGGCAAGGCGCCAGAGCCCGGCCATTGCACGGCGTCGGTCGATATCGTCCCCATGGTAGCCCACCAGTCTGGCGCGGACAGTGAGCTGCATCGGAGATCGAACCGGGGGAGATTCTCGCCCTTTCTCGGTCGTTCGCGACCTCTGAGGGGTGGTCTGCGCTACTTGTGCGCACCCCTCCACTAGGAGCGATACACGTCTAAGATCTTGGTGTTTTTAGAGTTGCTTGCACGGTCACTAGATGATCTAATGATCCGTCCTGCCCCGTCCACGATTATTCGTGGTTCGGGTGACACTCGTGGTCTCTCCCTATTGGGAAGACCTTCCGCCGTTGTATCAAAGAACGTCTCCATTGTGATTCACGTTCAGTTGTTTAAGGCGGTACTTGTACTGCCTATCTCGGCTATTGTTTCGGTTGCTTCGGCAACTCCGGGCGCAAGGGGCCAAGGTTGGAGGACCTCCAGCTCGGCAGGCCTGCTGGACCAGTGTGGCCCCCTTGCTGAAGTGGCGCAGAGGTGGGGTTCCCTTCCCCGCCGACAGCTCAGGCAATGATTATAGCTGAGTCCCATCTCGCTGAAGGATTCCTGTAGTGCGAAAAGTGGAGCAGGGCCATGTTGCCTTTTTAGGCACAAAGTCTATGAACTATATGAGCCTATTTTTCAAGACCAACTCAATAGTCTGTAAAAATGTGTAGTTCATAAATTGAAGGTTTGTAAAAATGCAAGTTCATTGTATTTGTATTATATATATATTTTTTTTTATATGAATCAGTATTTAAAATATCAAGATGAATAATGCAATATATTAAAACATTATTTTTAATATGATACAAAATTTAACTATCATATATTGTTGCAATAATAAAATTATAAATTCACAGTTTTTTTAACTTTCAAATTAGCATAAAATTCTGCTACTCAAAAGAAGAGATATAATCTTAAATTTTCAATTTCCATTGCTCGTAAAGAAACATAAGCAATTCAAAAACAATTTATTATTAGTAAATAAATACAGACACCAATAATATCATGCTATAGCATTTTCAGCTTCTTATGTCCTTCTAAGCTGCTTATAACAAATGTGTGTCTTTTGTTGTACATAAGCATGTGATGTAGATAGTCCCTGTTACGACAGTCTACAAATAAACATTTCACTATAATAGAATATTGCTTACATAGAACAAAAATTGTTAGAAGCAACTGAGGAGGGCCATAGGAGGTCAAAAATATTACTGCATGATATTATTAGCATCTGTATTTACTAATACTAAATTGTTTTTTAGATTACTTGTGGGAAAGAGATATTTTAATAAAATTGTGAATATTCCATTAAGATTCATCCTAATGGTAAAATTTCAAACTATTGAAATAATAATGAAAGTTTGAATAATTGCAATATCATGTAAAATTATAACAATAATCATTTTTTGGTTTTGTATTAAGCCATCAAATAAACAAAATGTTATTAAAGTAAAAAATTTATCTCAGTATAATTTGCATTTTGATATATACTTCTTACTTGTTAGTTAAAAAATTTTTTGCATTTCATTCTGTTTGCATTATAATTGCATAAACAATATGAAAGCCCAAATAGATTAATGAGGAATAAATTTATAACTTATATTTTGATAATATATATCATTATAATCAGTGTTGCCATTTATCCAGTTTGCCCAAACCACTTATTAAAATTTTGCTGGATTTGCCAAACCACTTGCTGTGGAGAGAGGGGAAAAAAGCATAATTAAACTCTTGTCAGTTTGATAAATGCTTTACAGTGTATGTGAAATGAAAAACAATAAAAATTATCATAAGGATCATTATTATAGATTCATTAAAAATCATATGTATCGTACTTATTTGAAAATAGTTGGTTCCAACAGAAACTCATGATTTCCTCAGATTTTGTTGTTTAGTAATTTCAATAAAATATTCTCTGCATGAAAATAATAACCATAATAATTCATTCAGAACATTATCAAAAATTGTTAATATAATTTACTCTTCTCTAGCTTGTTCTATGCTGCTTTTCATCCTACCACTGTCCGTCAGATGATGCATTCAGTTACTAACATGGAGGATCCAGGCTCAAATCTAAATCCTACACCTCTAGGTTTTCAGCAGAGGGTCAGGCTCAGTCTATTAAATCCCATCTTTCAACTTTCTGGTTGATCTCATCATGGATGTTGGCCAGCCTGTGATGGGCTCTAATAGTGGCCACCACCAGATACAGTACTATATATCTCATGTGATAAGGCAGCTTAGCAAAAATTAAAATCACATTCTACCACTTACCAATGGCAACTATAGGCCATTCAAATTCATAGTAGTGTAGGGTATCAGTTGAAGGATTTAATTCAATAAGCTGGAGATCCCTTGAGAAATATAGATTTCAGATCCAGAATTGAATCCAAAATTTCAGGTTGTAAGGTAACACTATATCACATAGCCATTCATGTTTATACAGAAAAAGTGAATTGTATTGTGAAAGACTAATAACTGAGCTGAGAACTTATATAAATTTTGAGGATTCAGGCCCAGATTCAATTCTGGTCTATAGATGAAAAGTCAAAACTATTTCAATGAAAACCCCAGCTAACTGTGTTTTATATTGAAATTTAGAAGAATACACCCTACATATAAAATAAAACAATATTTCAAATTTTAAATAAATATTTTGTACTATAATCTACGGAATAACTTAACAGCTCTATTAAGTGAAAACAAAAATTTTTATAATTATTTTCCGAAGAACTTTCATTTTAAATAAGCTATCTTCAGCAGTTCTTTATACAAACAAGAATAGAAAACCAAATAAATCATTAGAATACATTTTAATAAATATAAAAATTTTTGTTTTCACTCAATAGAGCTGTTAAGTTATTCCATAGATTATAGCAGCGCTTATCAAACTATGGGTCATGACCCCAAATGGGGTCGCAAAGTGAAATGCTGGAGTCGCAAAAATTATATTCAAACACTTGAATTTCAGTTTATATGTAATTTCACAAACGCCCAATATTAACATTTGGACTCATATGAATTTTCAGTGTAGTTGTTTGATTGTGTTCATTTTAATAAGTGTATAAATGATTTATGTATTTGTATGTTTTATTTCATATTTGATTGTGTTCATTTTAATTAAGTGTGTAAATGATTTATATACCTGTATGTTTTATTTCATATTTAATCTGGGGTTGTGAAAAATCTAGTAATGAAAAATGGGGTCATGAATGATAAAAGTTTGAGAAGTGCTGGATTATAGTAAAGAAGAAAGTAAAAGTAAGAAGTAAAAAAAATATACTGTATATATTAAAAAATTTGGAACTGTTATAAAAAATACTTGTATAATGTATCCTGTTAACTTTTCCACCCTTACCCTGATGGATAAAGTCTATATTAAATTTTTCTTGGAAGTTTGGCTGTGTTGGTTTATGTAATTTGAAATGGTTAATCCCCTGATTAGTGTTGATTTGAGTGCCTTATTTAACTTTGAAACTTTTGCTCATTATAAATTTTATTTTGATATTATTTCTCATAAAATTAGGGTAAAGACTAATAAATAGAATTTTATTACAAGTTATATTTGCTCATAAAATTGAGTCTCATAAACTGGAGTTGAACTGTATTACTTTATGATTAATATAGATAATTTCTATGAGAAAAAATAGATTGAACTGAGTGTTAGTTATTTTGAATGACAATACTGATTATAATGGATAATACGAGTAATTGATGTTTATTTTAAGAATTTATGTTAACTATTGTTTTGCTTGATACATAACAGAAATATACTAAAAGACAACAAAAATAGACATTGAAATGCATACAAATGCCAACTATTAGTAAAATTCAAAAATAGATTTTCTTCTTACAGTTCTCACAAAAATTTGAGTAAAAATTTTCTACAATTGATCAAAGCAAGGCCGTGCGGTGCTATGAGGCAGATAGGCGGCCGCCTCAGGCGAAACCATAAGGGGGCGGCATAAACAGCGAAATCAAAATACAATTTGAACCATTCAATAATTAAAAATCTTTACGCAACACTTTTCTATATTGATCTATGTTGATAGTTCTTCTTTGAGCTTACAATTATTGACAATATTTGATTTTAATGTTAGTTTGTCTCGAGAAGTGGCAAGTGGCTGGGTTGTGTTTAAATCAATAAATCAAAATAAAACAAGATCTGAACTAGCTAATAGGATCTGAAAATAAAATTAAAGATGCAGGAGCACTTTTGGACTGGACTGCCCCTCTTCAGCTGAGAAAGTGAACGTTAGCAGAGAACCTAACAGAGAATGGAATATCATCAAAACAAGTGTAAATTGTAATTTAAATTCCAAGTGTCAGGTGAACGGTAAAAACAAACAGGTTGTGCGTGTGGGATAAAATATTAGGGAAAAAGGGGGTGGAATTAGGGCGATAGCAAATACAAAATTTGTTTCCATATTGTCAAAATAAAAATAGTATTCATAGATTTTGTGCAGTTTTTTTAAATCAAAATGAAGGTTATTTTAAAGAAAAAACATTTAAGGGGCGGCATTTTGAAGATTTGCCTCATACTGAGAAAATCTACCGCATGGTCCTGGATCAAAGTAATTCCATTTTAGAAGTGTTTCTTCAGATTTTATGCTGCTTAAACAAAGATAATGAAAATAATAACATAAACAAAATACAAAATATAATCTGATGATTTCTATGTTTTTTAAATATTTCCTAATAAATTAGCAAAAAAACTTATAAAAGCAATTAATATTTTTTTTTAAATAATATAAAATGTGAAATAAGAATTATAAATATTACATATATACATACCTTTCACACATTTCTCTCTTGAAATAAGCAAAACATTATTATGAAATACTGGAATACTGAAATAAAAACCAAGCTATAAAGGGAAAAATTGAATTTTCACTTCATTAATTCATACTTATACTATTCATCACATCCTCTCATAATCTCCTTGTTTTCTACACATCTACTCATTAATTCATGAGTTTATTCTTTTAGATTCTCATTACTATTTGAATATCTTATCAAACCTGATCTTTATGGTTGGCCTCTTTCATCATGTCATTTATTTTTATCCATTTGCTCCACAAACCATATCTCACCAAACTTCTTTTATACTACAGGAATACCTCGATTATTGCGATTCTCAATTTATTGTGGTTTATAATTTGATACAAAAATTCCAATTATTGCCTCCAAATTTGAATTATCGCGGCCTCGAGATAAAGCCCACTATATATGCAACCAAAATTACATTTGCACTCCATCTAACTCTTTTTACCACTTCGATTTATCCGATGGCACTTGCTCACCACTCATCAGTAACTGTCCACCTTTACCTGAAGTACCTGTAAAAGGACTGGCTTAACCTGGTAAGCAGACAATGCACCGCATCAGATTGCCAAAATTATCATTTTCTCAATATTATTACTCAGCAATATTGTATATTGCTGAGTAGATGTTACAAGAAAGCTGAATCGGGACCGGGACCTCTAGAGCTGGTACTGCATGTGAATATTTTATTTGTTTTCTTATTTACCCCTACAATGAATGCTAAGATAAAAAAGCAAGATTAAACAATACAACCTGAGAGGTGTGGTGGCTGGATGGCCGAGTGGTAACGCATTGGCGTACCACACAGAAGGACCAAGGTCCAGCATCATCTGAAAGGTTTTTTCAGGTTCTGGGCCGGTGATACCTGTCTATAGCTATCAAGAAGAAACGTAGAGTGATCAGCTTAGAAGATTAGTATGTTTAACACATTTTTTTTTTCCTGAAAAATCCATTTCTTGAAATCCTTGGCAATGATCACCCATTTTTCATGCATTATTTATCCCAATTTAGCAATGATCACCCATTTTATATGCATTATTTATCCCAATTATCGCAGATTTGATTATTGCAGTATTTTTCATGGCTACAATAATTGCTATAATCAAGGTATTTCTATATAAAGAAATGGATGGGAATATGAACATTTTTTCCACATCATATTCCCATCCATTTATTCAATTTATAATCAATCATCACCCATTTATTTTTAACTTTCTATCCATTTTGTCTTTTTAAGTTTATTTATACATATTCATAAATACAATAAACTTACCATAGTCCAATATTTTTGGGGATTGGATTATGCAAAATGCTGGAATGCAGAGAAATACTATTCATTCATAATTGCAAAAATACCAATATAGGCAGTGTCCAACTTACATAGATCTATACTTATGTAAAAGCTAATTTAGTTAATGACTGGGCCCAAAACAAGATCTCTCCCAAAAAACTGGAATTGTGGAATTTGGAATTCAATCCAGATCCTCCAGGATAGCAAACAATTGCTTTATCATAACTTATGTGCTTATTCTTTAATATAACTATTTTTAATGTTATAACTTCATGACCCACTACTACTGTATAATATATGCTCTGACATATTTAAGGTTTCATAGAATGATTCATTTATGTAAGTTGGGAAATGCTTTATAAAAATTTATCACTGTATGGACAGAATTAACTTCATGAATAATCTATCAATAATTTATTCTGATAAATGCTTTAATTCTACCATATTGTATTTTTTTAAATTATGACATAAGCATCTCAATAAAAATAAATATCTAGACAAAAAAATCATAGCATGTAATGTTATATGTAATAAAAATGAACACTAAAAATTTATAATTAAACAAAGAAAATATGAGAGAAGCAATAATCTTACCCATAGAATTCTTTTTCTGGGTACATTAAAATGTACCAGATTATAAAATATCAAATGAAGATAATTTACTATGTTCTATTTTGATTGATATTAATTTATTTCTTTTTTTCTTACAAAACTAACTCTTAATTTCTATTTAGTAATTCTGATAGAAGCACTCTTATATAATTATTTTGGTCTCTTACAAAAATATTTCTTGCAACAGAGTACATATATCTTTTTATCTGCATTTCTATGTCATAAGATGTCTATATTTGTTTTCTCATCTTTTGTAAACATTTTGTTAAGATATGTAAATTCATCCATCTATTTCAATTTTCACCAACAATTCAATTTTTTTTATGCTAATTCTGCATTCATTCTCTTTTATCTTTCTATCAAATATAATCAGCTCAATGAGTTTCAAAAAATTTTAAATCCACATTTTTTTGTCATATCAGACAATTTGCTTAACCTAATTCATTCAAATTTCAGTCAATAATCATATGAAAGCATTCTCACATTTAGGTATATTTTGAACAAAAACTCCTCTTTTACATTGCAAATATTTCTGATATATTTATCCATAAATGCCTTAAACAACAACAGAATCATCATACATCCTTGATCAATTTCTGTTCAATCTTAAACTAAATGCTATTTACCAATAATTTATTCTGATAAATGCTTTAATTCTACCATATTGCTTATTTCATTCACTAACTAATTATTAGGTTGATGCATAATTCCGTAGCGTTTTAAATATAGGTTTGTTAAGTTTGTTTGTTTAGTGTTTTATTTATGAAATTCAGTTAAAAATTTGACCAAATCAAGCAAGCAACTATTCAACAATGTAATCTCTGTCATTGTCAATAACTTCCTGCCAACGTTGGGGTAGTTTTTGGATCCCCGTCTGTAGAAATCTGTTGGTTTTGAATTTAGGAAGTCATCAATCCAAGTTCTGTACACTTCACAGATGTTCCTAGCTGCATTTACTGCACTTGAACCTTGGTTAAACTTGTACAGCAGAATATGTCGGAAATGTTCGTTTTTCTCGACCTGACACTCCATCTTCAACAGCTAAGAAATAATAATCGTTTGTAACAATCACTCTGACAAGTCATATTCCACAAGACAACACTCCAAAGTAAACAGTGACAATGTAAAACAGTAACAAATTGAACAGCATTGCAGTGTTGCAGGCCACATCAGAATGCTATGAAATTATGCATCAATCTAATATAATCAAGCATATTTCACAATTGATATCTATTTATTCTATAGCGCATCATCTCAAATTCAGGTAATTCCTAATCACTTGTTGAAAAGAATGGAAATCATCTGCTGAAAAGCTGTACTATACATCCCAAATCCTGATCATGATCATATTTTGGAACTAAAATAAAAATGTCCTTAATAGTCTCTGTTTATTATAACATCTCAAAAATATCACTATAAGCAGTGGTGAGTTATGAAAATTTTAACAAAGGGCTTGCACCAGTTTATCTTATAAAAACAAAATATCAAATTCTAATTAAATTTTTTACTTATTACAAAAACAGAAGATACAAATAATTGTGCATGCACAAGAAAACATTTTAAAATTTAAAAAAATAAAAAAAAATCACAAAATATTACAGAAATTACATAAAATAACAAGTAAATTTAATTATGCAGCACAATTTATGCCAGAAGTTCTACACATTATTTTCTTCTTTCATATCAGTTGATCTTCTAGGTCAGTGGTTCCCAACCAGGGATGCTTGCATCCCTTGGGGGTGAAAGATAACATTTCAAAAGTATATTATGCTATTATTATATTCCAAAAATAATTGTTATCAACATTTCCAGGCTATTTCAGTGAGATTGTATAGAATTTTTTCTCACTGCAAGGTCCAATAATTCAAAATGCCTGGTTAATATTCAAGATAACTAGTGAAATTTCCAGATCAGTGCCCCTAGAGGCTTGCCTCTGCAGCATCTGCACCTCCTGTGCATGTGCATGGTGTATAGGATAATTTACTAAAAGCCAAGAGGGTACGGCAATAAAAAAGGTTAGGAACCATTGTTCTAGGAGATTCTAAGGCCGAGCAATGATTTTCCAAAAGGTTTAGGATTAAATTCTCTTAAAAGTTTTAAATTTTAGGTTATGAACAACATGTTTCGCTGAACTTAAACAAAACCAGACAAGACTGCAATTCTTACCCTTCCCACATTTCAAAAACTTTTTGCAAACTAAGTCCTTACCCACCTATCCTGTTTCAGAGGGCATTATTGTCACATTGCCACTATTCAAGATGTACATTCAAATACATAAATACGAGGAAGAGAAAGACTAACATAAGTCAAAGTATGATTATGACACACAAAAACATGTTTTTCTTGGAATAAATGAACAAGCAAGCAAAAAGAACAAGGAGCTTGCAAATTAGAAGCAAATTTAACAAAGAGCTCACGTGAGCCCCTAAAGCTCACCACTAACTATAAGGCTATAAACAGACAAAAAAATTTTTATTTAATCATACATTAAATAGTTATAACAAAAATTTTTTACTATTTAGATCCTCATCAGTTGCAAAAATATATAAAAAAGAATATATACAATGTAGTTTATTTAGAATTTCATGCAAGTTTTACAAAAATAATAAAAACAATACAAAATTTATATTTTCATTATCATTCATATCACAATACTCTCATTTAATGTTAAACTGCATAATTTCATTTTCCTCAATTCTTTTATCATTACTAACATAAAAATGCAATAGTAATTAATGATAAGGCATACATAAATATTGATTAATGCATACATTTAAAAAGAAACAAGGCAGAAATAGAGAAAGTTAGCAAAAACAAAAAATAGATAGTTTTTGAAAGAATATAATCTTTTAGTTATCAAAGATAAACATTTACTAATGATAAATATAATGTCAGTGATCATGTATATGAAGGAAAAAAAATATATGCAGGATCTACAGAGAGAGGCTTGAAAATGTTGACAAACATATGAATGATTGATATAAAGTAGTGGAAAAAAACAGTGTATTTTTTAATAGAGCAGTAGATAATACAAGAATACTATGGGAATGGGCATATTCATATGGTATATAATAATGGTGGCCAAGTTGTGGCTCCCTTCAATATGGCTCCACAGCATGAAAATCAATAGTTAATATGGAGGAAATACCTACTTACTGGTAATTTTAAAAAAAAATATATTTTGTGATTTGTTTATTTATTGTAAAATGTAGTATGCATTTAAGTGAAATAAATGCATGTAAAATATATAAAAAATAATTTTGAAACCATTGTTAAGATTAACCAAAAAACTGATGTGGCTCTCATTGACCCAAAAAGAAACTGATTGCAGCTCTCAAGTATTTGAGATTCTCCTATATGGCTCTTAATGACATGAAGCTTGGCCACACCTGATATATAATGTGCAAGTGATTTGGGTATACAGTGGTACCTCATAATTCAACAAGAATCCGTCGCTGAACTAATGTCAAATTGAGAAACAGTCAAATTGTGGGACAATATTTCCCAATATAAGACTATGGAAAATAAATTAATTCATTTTCAAACCGCTATCCCACTCGCCTATTGGGTGAGGTGAGAGAAATACAATATATTATTTACTTTACTATATGTATTTTATTATTGTATAACACACTAAATTACAAAATGCACTATTTTATACACAACACACTCAATGTATTAGCCCTTGGATGTTGGAATAAAGTCTTCTTTATCCTTTTCTACCTTTGAATCTGTGAAACCAGCCTTGACTTACTTTTCATTCCTCAGTTTGATGTGAGGTACATCCTGAAGTTTTCTTCTGCAATTCTTTGAAAATTAACCTATCCTTCTCATAGATCATTGCCTGAGTTATTGGATCTCTCTTCATCAGTGTTTATCTAATTCAGATAAGAAACAACTTTCCCATCTCTTCAATGATTAAAGATCAATTCTTGTCAGAAATCTTCATTACTCTAGCAGACACCCTAGCACCCATAATCTCTCTCTGTTGCAAAATGTTGCCAAATTGTCCTAGGAATGCCATACTTCTGAGCTAAGGCTGTAATTGTTCTATCTTTCTGCACATTATCTAAACTCAATCAAGTTTTCTTTTTTCCTGAATTATTCCTCTGCTCACTTCTCTTTGAACCTATCCTTAAATTTCACTCAAGAAAATAATAATTACAGATGCACAAATTTTTTATTTTGTGAAAAATGCAGAATTGAAAATTAAAACCAACAACATGGGCAAACACAAAAGCAGCCCAACAGGAACTGACAAATAACAAATGACATCATAATTCCATGCACGTGCATGCGTCATCCCTTGAAACTCAACTGTCAAATTGCAAGACTGACAAATTGTGGGATGTCAAATTGCAAGGTACCACTGTACTCTAAGAGAGGCTACAAAAATTGTGTGATATTTTTCTGGAAAACCATAGTTTAAAAATAATATGGGTACTCATGGTCATAATTATGCTACTGTATAAGAATTTATATGTACAGACAGTGGATTGAAGATATATTCATTTGTTTGATGAAATTTTAAGTATTTTTAAACTATTAGAAGTATATGTTATGAACAATATAAATCTGTGTGTAGGATCTAGTTCAGATGCTTAACAACAGTTAGATTCATATAAGGAAATATTTTATATTTAATTATAGCTTGTTCATGACTTTAAAGATTTTTTCCTTAATTTTAATTAGTTGTTAATGTATTAATTATTATGCATTTAAATGTAAAATATATATAAAGTTGATCTAAATATATTTTTAATATTTGAATATACAGTATATGAGAGAAAATATTTTTGCAAAGATAATGCAAATAAAAATCTTATTAATATCTAATATTATATAATGTACTTAGAAGTCATAAATAATTTGAATAACTGTTCCAAATATTGTACAATAGAATTTTAGAACAGCTTGTATTTTGCTGAAAAATGCCTATAATAAGAGTGAATATAATATAATAATAGTGTAGCATCCCACAATAGGGCTTTGAAATTTTTCTGATTTCATGTATACAGGGTGTAAATTATCTCCTTCAAAAAACTACACTACGAAGTAGACGAAATTCAGGCGATTAAAGTGATATAAACACTTCGGATCAACGTAGACGAAATTCAGGCGATTAAAATGATATAAGACACTTGGGGTCCGCAAATCACAAGCCTGGGCGGGGCGAAGAAGAGCTGCAATGTCATTGCAGAAAAACTGCGCGGCTGACTGTTTATTAATTTAGTTTAATCAATTCGACAAGGTACACTGTTCTTATGGATCAGTTTGACAACGAGTTAGCCAACATGTACATGTGTTTTGGCGAAGCTTGTGGTAATGCACTGGCAGCAAGACGACTGTACCAAGAGCGCTACCCTCAGCGAGTACTGCCTACTTACCAGACTTTCAGCTTAGTTTGAGGTTCAATTTATGGCGTTACTTGCGATTTGCAACCCAAGTGTCTTATATCACTTTAATCGCCTGAATTTCGTCTTTGTCGTAGTGTAGTTTCTTTGAAGGAGATAATTTACACCCTGTATATAGCATTATTATTAACTTTTTAAGATTCATTTTAGTTTCTATTATGTTATTAAATTGCACATAACTCCTAATTGATGGGATGCAAATTAACAGTATAATTTTAAAAGTCTATAATTCAGAGATTCCAGATTACACAGAATAACATTAGCTTCCTTAAAATAAAACTGAATGTTATTGTACATACATGCTGACAAAAATGTCAAGTAGTGTTCTCTTACAGAGAATACTGCTTATAATAAAGATATATCAAAACTGGTGATCTGTTCTACTTAATTAAAAAAAAATCATGCCTCATTCATAATTATTTTATAAAAATACTTTTTATGATTCATTTAGCTTGAATTCTTGATGTGTGTGGCTACATCACTGATTATCCAAGACTTATATTGCATACAGCCATTCACCAACTTATATAATATGCAAGTTACATAAAATCAACTTTATATAAAATATTTTCCATAATTTTTTAAGATATATAAGCATAAATAGCTATTGTATTTGCAAGTTACAAGTCTAAACATGTTGGTTTACAGCATTTGAGCTCATGTTACTTGATTTAAGTTTTTTGTGTTTATTATTTTAAGTATCAGTTATCTGTTATGACATCATTCAATGAATTGTCTGATTTTGTCTTAAGGAACAATATGGTACCATAACATTATATAGGTGCAATCATAGAAGTCATTTAGTTTTGGGAATTTTTAATCCAGAATTTTTGTTAAAAAATTATTTTCCAACTTATGTAAAATCCAACTTGTATAAAATTACAAAAAAATGTCATTCATATATAAGTCAGGGAATGGCTGCATTGATAAATTTTTATAAAATATTATTAAATTTTAATTCTGTTTGCTTATTATTACTTTAATATATTATATAAACTATGATATATTTTGCAAACTATACAGGATATAGTACAGGGTGATTCAGAAGGTTGGAGAAAAATTGAAAGAGCATGTAGAGGAAGCAATTCTAAGCAAAAGTTCTTAGGATCATTTTTTGATTTGGGGCTTCATTCAAAAGATAATTAAAATATAACAGCACAACAGATTTTAATTATCTTATAAGAAGAGGAAAGTATTTTGAACTTTACTTGAAGTGAAAGCATTAAAAAGATATAGCACTTAAGAGTTTTGTGACGTCATTTCCTCTAAGTGTTAAAAATGTGTAAAATGCATGTCATCTTCTAATTGTTAAAATCACGTTTTTAAACATAATAAAAATAGCCATTTATGAAATCTGAAAAAGTAATTTAAAGCACCAAATGAATAAATTCACATTGGTTTATCTGTTGGCAATGCGTGGTAATTATTGGCGAAGAGACCAACAACTACCTCGCATTGTTTCCGTGTTTAAGATGAAAATAATTGGTGTCTGATGTTCTTGTAATTGTGGACAGAATGGTAGGGCATGATACAGTAACACAGAACTTCAAAGACATGTATTTCATCTATGGTGCTGCCCAGCACTTCGAACAATTTTTGTAAAATTGCACATAGATGCCACACAATTGTATCCATGCTAATATAACCTTTGCATAATAAATATTGCCAACCCTAAGAGTATTTCATTGATCTGTTGTCAGACTCAGTACTAGTATTGGTCTAAAAATGGTTGCGGCTTAGCTTACTTTCAGCATTTTAACACCTAGAGGAAAAGATGTCATAAAATTTTCAGGTGCTATATCTTTTTTACAAAGCCTCAAATAAAAAAATAACTTTAAGAACTTTTGCTTAGCATGCTCCTTCAATTTTTCCCCAATCTTCTGAATCATCCTGTATATAAAATTAAAAATCATAATGTAAGAAACTCAAAAGTATTACATTTTTCATGGTAGCATTTTAAAGTCAACTATAATATTAAACTCAGTATACAATAGATCAGCAGTCTCAAACTCATTCTCTTCAAAGGGTCATTTTAGATATTTTTGGATGGTTGGGAGGCCACATTTAAAATTAATGCCTTACAAGCAAAATAAAAATTTTTATGGAGGCAAATAGTCTAAAGTGTTGATTATATTAATTATTTAGTTTAATTTCCTTAAAATGATATGCCTCAATTCATGTTTAAAATTATAAAACCATTTATAAATGATAACAGTTTTTATAAATTTGAAGTGAATGTTTTATTATTGAAAAATTCTCATTTAGTACAATTTATAAAACATTTTAATTTTCAAATATTTTTTGAAAAACTGTTATAATTTTAGTTTTTCTGAATATCTTTTATATATTCTTGCCATTATATAAATACAAATGCAGGCTGCAATAAAAGGTGTTTTAGTCAGGAAAGAGTTTGAGATCACTGCTAGAGACCTTTTATGAATAGAATAATAGGAAGAATTTGTTTGATAATACTGACTGGTCAGTATTTCCAAATTATGTATAAAAATAGCCTAAAAACTTTCCAAAATTGTAATAAAATATTGTATACATAACATTAATACATACACATTATAAACAGATATAATTAACATTGTAATGAATATAAATAAAATGATGATAAAGAAGATGTTTGTTAATTTTAAATGTTCCCAATGCAAATGAAATATTTGCAACCAACAATTCCATCCATTATTTCTGAAGTTCATACATAAACTATTATTTTACATAATAATTTTAATTACATATAAGTATTTTATATATTTTTGTGTAGCTACAATCAAAATGCTGTATACTGTGTGTGTGTGTGTGTACATATATATATATATATTTAGTATATTTATTTTTATCTTAATTTGTAAAAAAATAATTGTATTATTTTTATATATATAAATGTATTATGTTTCACTGAAGATAGCTATGATCAAAATGCTGTTACTAGCTAAGAATAAATAATTTTGATTTATAAAAGATTGTTACATATTTACTATATAATCTTTCTTTAAAAAGCTTAATGCTACTATAATAATTATTGTTCACTATGTTCAGAACTTCACAATATACTACTAACAGCATATGCAAATTTCAGATAACTTAGGTATTGAAAGAAGAAAACCAAATAATTAATTTTTTGTAGAATTCTTATTTTTTACTACAACTTTGTGAAATTACAAAGTCAAATCCATATTTAAGATTATTTTGATTAATAAAGTATATTATTTTTAAACTGTGAATTAATGTAATTCTATACAGAATAACATCAAATTCATATTATAAATTTTTAAAAATTTCTTAAATATAAAATATTTTATCATAAATAAATACTTTCATTTTTTAAACTAAAATAAAGCTATTAATTAAATGCCACATTGTATTTTAAAAAACTTTCAATACATATGATTCAAACAATAAATATTTTCAATACATAAATAATACTAAAATCATCAGATTAAAGCCTTTATAATAATATATTGTATAAACAATTGCAAAAGTAACATATGATCTAGATCTACTAACATTTCTTTCAACTTTACCAAAGATCAAAACAACTGTTCTAGTAATTTTAAATACATTTTCAATGTTTTTAACTTTTAAAATAAATATGTTTTAAGTTTTTAAACTATTTTCACACAAGAGTAATATATTTATTACTAAATCATCTGTAGAAGAGCAACTATATTTTAATTTTTCAATAACTGCATCTTTAATGCAAGTTTCTAATAAAAGAGTTATGTTAGAACGTAATTTTTGTAACTTTTCTTCACAATTTGATGGCTTTTGCCCTAAATGATATAAAATATCTTCCAAGATATCATCAATATTTCTTTTTCCCCATCCTAAAATTTTCATTAATTCTGGATCATTTACAAGAAGATATAATAGTTGAGAAAAGTGATTTCTTAAAGTATATAAATTTTTTGATACTTCTGAATCTGTTATTGAACTATTTTCAAAATCTGTTTGGAGGTTTTTCTTGGAAAGACCTAGAAATCTATTCACCTCTGGAAATACATATAGATTACACGGGTTTGATGCACAATCATAATCAGTGCAAATACATTTCAAATTATATTTTTCAGACAAATTCTCATTCAAAGAACTTAATATATCAATATCTTTCAAAGTTGAAGATTGTTTATCATAACTTTTATCATTTGATAAATGCCAATCTACAGTTTTATTAATCCTTAAATTATCTAGAACATTTTCATTTTTATTACATATTTTAAGCTTTATATGACTTCCTACTGAATTTGGCATGTCATCATTATTTTCATTGACATTCTTGACTTGTAAATTTGTTTTAGAAAACTTTTTAATTTCAGAATTAAAATCTTCAGATTCCTTAATTTTACAAGTTGAATCTTTACCGTTTTCAGCATTATTTATTTTCTCAATATGTTTATAAACTTCATTCAATTTATTATTTGTGATGTCTTTTGAATAACAATGACTTATTTTCTGATCTATCAAATTACTTAATGATTCAGGAGAATAAAATTTACAGTTTCGTGCATTTGATAATTTGCATTTTTGTTCAAGATCAGCATTTTTATATGTTTCGTCTCTGTAACACAAACTTGGAAGACTTTCTTTTTTGTTATTATTAATGCTAAGATTTGGTTGCACTTTTGTGAAAATGCTTTTCTTTGCTATTTGAAATCTTGCTTTTGTAAATGTACTATCTATGAAAGAGTATGATTGATATTTATTATATTTAGTATTCTTTTTAGAATCTGGAGATGTAATAGTTTTTAAATGCCATAGAAAATGAATTTGTACTTTTTGATGATGAGTGAACTTTTCTAAGCATATTTCACATTCATATGGTTTAGTTTTACTTATTTCATTGGGATCTAATTGATTAGAATTGAAATGGTTTAAACTGTGTGATACATAATTTGTAACATTATAGAATACTTGACTACATACTGAACATTTAAAAGAAAATTGTTTACCTGTTGTTGGAGAATTTTCTACTGATTTACAGCATTTATTATCAGAATCTGATGGTATTATAATCAAATTCTGTTGTTCTAATTCATTACAATCATCCTCCTTAGAAGATTTGACTAATTTATTAATAGAATTTACAATTTCTTTTTCCTTTTTTGTCTCAATTTCCATTTTATGTGTATCATTTTTTTCCTCTTTTATTTCTCTATCTGATGCAACATCATTAGATATAATCTGTTCATTTAAAACATCACATGCTTGTATATTTTTATGATACTGGTTGATATGATTAAGTATACATGAACGATTGAAGAATTTTTGTTTACATTGAATGCATTCAAAAGGTAAACGATCCTTATGCTTTTTCTGCTGATGATAATTAACTCTTTTAACAGTTTTAAACTGTTCTGAACACCATTTGCAAGGAAAGCACTCATTAAATGAAAAAGACTTTCCATGATTACAAGATGATCTTGCAACAAATTTTCCACATGTAAGACATTTTGGTCTATCTAATGGTTTTTTATCTATTAACGAAACTCTTGCTGTTTTGTTTTTAATTTGTAGCTTAGCTTTGGCTATTTTCTTACGAATTAATGATCTATCTCTAAGTTTCATTGTCAATGCATTAATATGAAAAATTTTATTTTCAGATTTTAGTAATTTATTTTCACTTTCAGAATTCAAATCTGTACTTATATGAGTTGATTCATTTGAAGGAGATGTTACTTCTGAAACATTATTATCTTTATTATTTTCATTATTTTCATCTTCATTAATTTTAACTAAATTATGAGCTTTTTTCCAATGTTGATTTCTTTTCTGATGACGGAACAAAATATAAGCAGAATAAAAAACTTCTTCACATATAGGACATTTGAAACAGTTATTTGGCATTTTAAAAGATGGATGTTTTTTCATATGTTTACTCCATGTATATGCACTAATAAATGAATAATTACATATTTTACAAATGAACTGACTCTCAGGATCAGTAATATTTATATTAAAGGAATCCTTTGGATTAGTATATTCCGTGTCAAATGATTTAAAATTTTTTCCTGAACACATAGTTTTACTATGGTTATTTGCACTTGAATGCTTTAACTGATTATGATGCACATCAATATCCAATTCTGTCGAATCTTCTTTACATGCAAGCTTTCTTGGTAATAATTGATCAATATTTTTTATATTGCAAATGTCATCTTTGAGAGATGAATATAATAAATTTACTTTTTTAGAAGTTTTATTAATTTGGGAAGAATTAAATTTAGTTGATTCTTGATATGATTCAGAAATTTCACTTGATAATTTCATTGCAGAAATTTGAAAATGAGATGATGAATGAGGGGTCATATCAGATAACTTACATTTTTTACAATGCTTTTCATACGACTTTTGATAACAAAATAATGCTCCACATTTTTGGCATATAAAAGAAGAATTAGTTTTGTGTGATCTGATATTTTTATCATTAATAGCAATATTTTTCTCTATTTTACTTGTACTTCCAGTTACACTTGTTTTTTTTGAACAACAAGAATATTTTCTCTTTTCATGAGCAATTAAATTCCAATAGTAATTAAATACTCTTCCACATTTAGAACAAGTATATGGTTTTGGTCTACAAGCAACTTTCTTTCGAGAATGAACAAAATAATGTCTTGCAGATTGATAAAATACACCACAAATTGTGCAAGATCTTGGAAATATCTTCCCTTTAAATACAATATTAGATTCAGGATTCATCATGAAACATTCTTATACAGGAACTATTCTTTAAAATCTGTAATAATAATTCATTTCATTAATATTAATTTTAGAATATAATAAATTATTTTCATTGATAGCACAATCATTGTATTTCAATTTGAATGATTAGTAAACAATTTTTATTAAATACCATATATACTCATGTATAAGATAAGGAAATTTTTTCAATAAAAATTTTTTTGAAAGAGGGTTGGTTTATACATGGGGCAATCAAAAATGGGTCTCATACTTCCAGATTTTTTGTGTGTCTAGACTCAGCCCATTCACCCCATCCTATACTGATTTTACTATTACTACAGGTGTAAGCAGCCTCTAGTGAGTATTGGGATGCCCAGCAGCTTAGTACTCAATAAAAAGGAAAGCAAAGTATAATACAAAAGAACACAAAGTATAATCCAAAGAACATATAATACAAAAGAAAAAATGGCAGCCAGATCAGTCTTCAATGCTTTTTATTATAAAAATTAGATAATTCTATTTCAATCTAAAATATTTTCTGAAATATCATATATAGAGAATACAATAAAATCACATATAATAAATTAATTCACTTATCTGAATTCCATCTCAGACCTTGTCCAAGATGGAATTTAGATTCCATTTTGATAGATCCTAAATAGACATTGATTCACCTATTGTAAAGTTCTGCTGATTCCCACAGATATGGGGGGTTTGTAGTTGGTTTTGGAATGGATTCCATTATGTAGTAATCAGTCAATGATTGGGAACTGGCATTAAAAAATAATTGCTTATTTTTGCTAGAAACTTGGTTAGGTTAGGTTGAATTAAGCTGCCAAGGGATATTTTTGGCAGCAGCATTTTTAGAACTCCTATAGGCTATCCAACACCTATGGTGGGATATAATTGAACCACTGAATTCCATAAGATTCGACACCCCTGGATGGACCTGAACCCTTCCTGAAAAACAATGTGTGAAACCCAGAACTGAACTTGGTCCTTCAAGGTAGTAAATGACTGCTTTACTATGCTGCCAATGATAGAAACTTGGATACAAGAAAACAACTTAAATATTCCATCTTTGTTTTGAAATTGTGTTTTCTTTATTTTTACCCATATAAATTTCTGGTAAACATAAAATATGCAATTTCCTCATGTTAAAAAATAAACAGCATTTATTCAATATTACTGTATAATACTACTTTTTTTAAAACATATTGAATATTCTGAGTTCTGGTGATTGGGGAATATAACCTTCATTTATAACTTGGCACCTATGGAAAACTACATTCCAAGCTATGACAAATTCAAACTACGACTGAAATTTTTGAACAAAATCCCATCATAAGTTGGGAATCCTTCTGTAATTACCTTGCATATACTACAATAAAACTTTATGTTTATATTACTCTTTAATTGACTTAATTTAAATCTCTAACAATATTTCAAATTTTATTTTTTTTTATTCTAAATCACTTTTCTCAACTTCTTTAGCATGTTGAAATTCCTGTGACATTACAACAACTCATCCTCATAATTTTATATTTTAAATATGTATTATTTTACAAATGGAAAAATTTTTTCTATTAGTATACATACACACATATACACACAATATATAGGCAATTCCAGAACTTATATAGATCTATACTTACATAAATTTAACTTTTGGTTAAGTAGCTGAGCCAAAATCTGGCCTCTCCTAAAAAAAAGTGGGACTGATGGGACTTGGAATTGAATCCAGATCCTCTAAGATAGTAAGCAATTCCTTTATCACATCACTTATATACTTATTCTTTAAAATAAATATTTTTAACGTAAGGCTTTGTAATCCACTAGTAATGTATAATGTATGCTCCAATATACATAAAATCGATTTATGTAAAGTTTCGCTGACCCTCCTAAAAAAGTGGGACCAATGGGACTTGGAATTGAATCCAGATCCTCCAAGATAGTAAGCAATTCCTTTATCACATCACTTATATACTTATTCTTTAAAATAAATATTTTTAACGTAAGGCTTTGTAATCCACTAGTAATGTATAATGTATGCTCCAATATACATAAAATCGATTTATGTAAAGTTTCCTATTGATGATTTATGTATATGTATATGTATATATAAAGTCGATATAAAGTTTCGCTGAACAATCCACTTATCTAAGTTGGGAATTACCTATATATAAATTATATATAAAATTTATATGCCAAGTTATAGTATATATACCAGAATATAAAAACGTCTAACTAAATTTAAATCATAGATGCTATTCATCAAAACAAAGGAAAAAGCTCATAGAAATATAAAAGCTTAGGTCATATATCTAACCTCTGTCAAAGAGAGCAAAATCGTGAGTTATTTCCAGCCATTCACAGACTGTCCCAGTAGATTGCATAATGTTACGATTAATATACTATTTATTTAGTTACAGTTACTATAATTTCAAATTGCAATTTATTACTGCCATCATAAGACAAATAGACCTATTAAATTATATACTTTTAAGTCTGTTATCTTGAAAAGGAAACATTTCTGGACTTATGTTTATATAGATTTTTTTTTTTTGTTTTATTTTGATGAGTGGTATCTATGATTTAACTTTGGGAATATCTCTTAGAATCACTCTGTATATAGTAGACTCCTGATTATCAGATTATATTTGTTTATCAATTTTTTATCTTAGATGCAATATCTGAAAGATTTTTAAATACTCAGATTCATTTCTTTGTTATATCTTAGATAATTGGCATTTAAAATTAGAATCAAATTAAAACTACAAATATTGCAATAATTTCTTACTGTATATAAATAAATTTCTTGTTTCCTTTTTCAACAAATAATTGAACATTTGAATATGTGTATGTATGCAATTTGACCATATTTTCAATTTTTTTTAAGGATTTTCAGATTATATGGTAAATTAATTTCCCAATTAATCTGATTAATAGGGAGTCTACTGTAATCTTCAATATGTCATTAATTAAAATTAAATAAGTAACATTTTACAATTCATGTTTATACTTTATAATTTTGGATTTTCTTTTTCTCTCATTTTTTAATAAAAACCTGAAATTTTTTGGCAAATTTAGAAATATAAATGAACATAGGATTGTGATCTATATTCAAAATGAATAAGAATGTATTTATAAAATACACATCATCATCATCATCATCATCATCCAGTGAATAGAAATATTAGTTATTTTCAAAGATTTGACAAAAGTTAATCAGAATTTTATATTCAACTAGTTATTTATATTCAATTTATCACTTATAAACTGCAAATACTTCATTATTTATTTTTAATTAGCATGTATTCATTAAAAAAATTTTAATGGAAATTTTATTTCATATTAGTCCAGCAGAATGCCCAAGTACTTATATATCTACTTTATTGGATATAAGAAAATAAAATTACACATCAAACAGGGCTGTTGCTTTAATTCAAATACATTTTTTAACATATTACCTTTGATTACAGTACTATATGGAAATTTTATTTCATATTAGTCCAGCAGAATGCCCAAGTACTTAAATATCTACTTTATTGGATATAAGAAAATCTAATTACATATCAAGCAGGGCTGTTGCTTTAATTCAAATACATTTTTTAACATATTACCTTTGATTACAGTACTAATACAAAGATCGTTTTTGGGTGGTTAGATGCAAATAAAATAGATTTAACAAATAATATCTCATTTATTAGTTTATTTTAAATTATATTTGCATTAATAAATTATGTAATATTTCTTATAATTTAAATCTGATGAATTATCATATTTTATTTGGATGAAATTATCTCTTTGAATTTTATATCAAATAATTGGAAATCATTTCAGCTGAACATGACATCGGAATACTGGAGTCCTTGATACTTCGAAGAAACTGCCAAGAAATTTTCTCAGAATTATTCTATTGAAAATGTGACATTAGTAATAAAATTTAATTACGCTATTCAACCGGTGTGAATGCTTTGATTAATGAATTCAATTGGGCTTTTATTTGCATAATTTTAAATCAAAGGGGGCGTCCAAATCGTCAGTTTGGTGATATATTTATCGATTTTCTTAGCGAACAAAAAGTTGGTAGGCGTACGTATGGATATTGTGCATATTTTATGGCCCGCATTTTATTTTTGTATGAACATTATTGATTCAAATCAGACCGAGAAACGTCTAATAAAACAAAATGTGGAAAGGGAGCAACGATCGAATCAAATGGCTACAGAATAGCTAGTTTTTTGCTTGGTACTGTTCACAAATTTATTTGGATAATAAAATTTTGTTTTTATAATATACACATTTTAAACGATTTTTTCTTATAAGTGAATTAACTGAAAAGTATTCTTGATTTAGCTATAATGTTACATAGGATTTGACGGAACTCTATCCGACAACAATACATAATGAGCTCTATATATGATCTAAAACTTGCTTTCTACATGTGAATCTTACAAATTAAAAAATGCTAATCATTTCATAACGGATACGGTTTAATAAGTTAATAGAAAAGCTGGTTTGGAAACAGTGTAAAACTACCGTTATCCGATGATTTATGGCAACTAATGGAATGAATATATTTTTCAGAGATGAATTCCTTATTTAAGATTCGATAATGATAAAGCTCTTTTATTACGAACAATGAGTGGAAGGAACATGCCTATAAATCCAACCATTTCGTACCTGGTTAAAGTTAAAGAAGGCAGTGAACTTCTACTTCCTCTCCTTTCATGTAGAAAAAAAAATTGCAAGCAATACCGTATTCTTAGGGTCGATGTTCGACTAGGGCGTAGTTGGAAACTCAATCCAAAATCGCTAGTATATAGAGACCGCGGATTCTACTTCTCTGTTACCATACCAATAGATGGCGTCCTGATCATAAAATGGCCGACCTCATTCATTTTGTTTAACTACAGACTTAGGTTATTCGTATCTTAAGCATTACGTTCATCTATATTTAATAAGCTTATTTAAATATTGACAAAATAGTTGTTTTTGTATTGGAACCGAATCCTTGTGAAAAAGGAATTTTAACTGAAAACATACAATAAAAGACCATTTTAATTAGATAGATTTCAAATGAATAGTAGTGCAGCCAGAAATTTATCAAGGAGGATGCAATTCTAAAATTAGGATATACCGAATGCTGTTTGAATAAAACTGCAGCGCAAAAATAACAAAATAGTGTTATATATTTTATTGAATATGATTGGTTTATATTAATCGAATCTATTATGTAAATGATATGAAATCACTGAACAAATATTATTACATTTGTTCAGTGCATTGATGATATTATTGCAGGAGGATGCAATTGCTCTCTTACATCTTCCTTGGCTTTGCCACTGCTTAAAATAAACCACCATTTCAAATCTATTTTTTTTTTATGTTTTTTTAACACCCAAAATTTCAGTTTACTTTTTAAGTTATATACTAACAAATACTATTTATTTTTTTTTGTTTTTTTAACACCCAAAATTTCAGTTTACTTTTTAAGTTATATACTAACAAATACTATTTATTAACTTCAGTAAACGATAAAGCAGAACACATTTAAATATTATTGAAATGAAAAATTTCACATGCAGTGAAACATTAAAGGCTAAATTTTAAAGTATAATAGAAGCTTTTCTAAGTTTATAACACAGAAATATAAAATTGTTAAGTGAAGCAACTAATCTGAAATATTAAGTTTTTGAAATGCAATATTTAATGGCACTATTATTTTAAATATTCAATGTTTTTAAATATATACATTGGAAAGCATTAGTAAATATAAAAGATTTCTGTGATATTACAAAATATAGTTTTATATTGGCAATAAAGATTCAATTTTGAAATTATTTCTTGATATGTTACATATCAAGTAATAATTTCAAACAACAAATATTTTTCATTAATATTTAAAAATATTAAGTCTATATTTTATTAGTACTGTGGGGTTCGTGTTATCCCGAGAGAAAAAGGTGTAATGATGGAGCACAAGATTCAACAAAAAATAACTTTATTTTTCGTAGTCACGACTATCGACTGTACACTTCGGATGACGCGCTAACAACTCACTTCGGGCGACACTTGGCCCTCTCGCGGTGAAAACTTTTTCTTCTCTCCCGCGAGTTAGTCTCCACATGTCTCCCCCCAGTGTCGTAAGACACGAACTTCCTGGGGAAATGAACGTGGCGTCCAGATCTAGTAGTCGTTTTCACCGGGTTCGCTGCTTCTGGTGTGGCAGGAGGCAGATTCGTGTCTATGTTGCTGTCCTCAATCAGGAACGCAAGTTTCAGTCTATCTACACTTACTGTCGCGCTCCTGCCAGCAATGTGCAGAGTAAAATGCTTTGTGGTCCGGTTCCGCACTCGATAGGGTCCGTCATAAGTTGGTTCTAGAGGTTTCCGTACTGCGTCTCGGCGAACAAAGACATGGGTACACTTGTCCAGTTCTGGGTGGATGAAAAACTTTCCGGTGTGGTGATTTGAGGCTGGTACTGGCGTCAGTTTCCGCATGTGATCCCGTAATTGTGCTGCGAAAGTTGAAGGTTCTATCGTCGCCGTTGATGTGGGAGTTATGAACTCGCCTGGAAGCCTGAGTGATGTGCCGTAAACCAACTCCGCACAAGTTGCCTTCAGCTCTTTTCGGTAAGCCGCCCGGAATCCCAGGAGGATGATAGGCAGGATATCAACCCATCTGTCGGTCTGATGGCACCTAATCGCTGCCTTCAGTGGCCTATGTATGCATTCTAGTATTCCATTTGCCTTTGGGTTGTAAGCTGTCGTTCGTAGTTTAGTTATTCCATAGATTCGTGTCATCGCTTGGAAAAGCTCTGACTCAAATTGTCGACCTCTGTCCGTTGTTATCCTAGCGGGTACTCCGAATCTGGCTACCCAGTGTGCTGTAAAAGCTCGAGCCACCGTTTCCGCACTGATATCTGTGATAGGGATCACCTCGGGCCACCTTGAAAAGCGGTCGATCATTGTTAAAGCGTATTGGCAGCCCTGTGAAGGTGGGAGTGGTCCTACCAAATCTAGATGGACGTGCTCAAATCGTTGGCTTGGCGTTTCAAAATGGCCATGAGGGCTTGTTGTATGTCGCTGCACTTTCGCTCTCTGGCATGGGATGCATGCCTTGGTCCATTGAGCGCAGTCCTTCCGCACTGATGGCCATACAAATCGGGCTGTGACAAGTTTGATTGTGGTATCCACTCCTGGGTGTGACAGGTTGTGTATCGTCTGGAAAATAGGGAATCGACTGTCCTTAGACACAAAGGGCCGGGCCTTTCCCGTTGAGATGTCGCACACTATGTCGACCTGCGATTCAGGTAGTGTGACATGCTTTAGCTGTAGTGACGTGGTTGCATTCTGAAGTAGATCTTGCAGTTCGGCATCATCGCGTTGTGCGGCAGCTAGTTCGTTATAGTCAATTGCAGATGGAATTCCTATTGCAGTAACTCGAGAAAGGGCGTCGGCTACTGGATTACACAATCCTTTTATGTATCGGATGTCCGTTGTATATTGTGAAATATACTCCAGTTGGCGGTTCTGGCGTGGAGAAGCCTTCTCAGGTCTTTGGTTGAAAGCGAAAATTAGCGGCTTATGGTCTGTTAGGATGTAGAACTGCCGTCCCTCCAGCATATAGTCGAAGTGCTTTACAGTTGCAAATGCAGCTAGCAATTCTCTATCATAAGCACTGTATCGTTGCTCCGCTGGTGAAAGCTTTCTAGAAAAAAACCCAATTGGTTCAATTTTCCCATCGACAATCTGCTGAAGTGCGCCTCCGATTGCGAAGTCTGAGGCATCAACGCAAACGCACAGCTGTGCTTTGGGGGAGGGGTGTACTAGCAATGTGGCCGCTGCCAACTGTTCTTTGACGGAGTCGAAAGCCTGTTTCGCTTCCTCAGTCCATTCGATTTGTCGCTTGTCCCTCTTCTGCGACCCCTTTAGGTACTCGTTCAAGATGGCTTGGTGTTGCGCAGCCTTAGGTAAAAACCGCCTGTAAAAATTGACTAATCCTAAGAATCTGCGAAGATCTTGTACAGTGTTGGGTAACTTGTACTCTCTGATGATGCTCACCTTCTCCGGCAAAGGTCTAATTCCGTCTTTTGACACCAAGTGTCCGAGGAAAGATAGCTCTGTGACCCCAAATTCGCATTTTGCCACATTAAGTCGAATCCCATAAGCATGAAGGCGCTCGAAAACTTGTTCCAGGTGTTTCTCGTGTTCGTGTGGTTCGTTCGAGAAAATTAAAATATCATCTATATATGCGAAACAAAAAGGCATATCTCGCAGAACCTCGTGTATAAACCTCTGAAAGGTTTGTGCAGCATTGCATAGCCCAAAGTTGAGGAGAGGAAATTCGAATAGTCCAAAAGGGGTTGTTATAGCTGTTTTCGGTATATCTTCCTCGCGTACTGGGATTGCATGATAAGCACGAAATATGTCAATTTTGGAGAATATCTTCTTGCCATGTAGTGCTTGCGTGAAGTCCTGAATGTGAGGTATGGTATACTTGTCTGGTACAGTTCTAGCATTCAACTGGCGGTAATCGCCCACTGGCCTTAACCCGCCTGTGCTCTTCCTAACTACGTGTAATGGGGATGACCAGGGACTCTTGGAAGGCCGGCAAATTCCCACTTCCATCATGTACTCAAATTCCTTTTTCACTTCTGCGAGGACTTTGGGATGTAGGCGCCGTGGCCGTGCTGATATCGGCGGACCTTTGGTTTCTATGTAGTGGACTATTGAATGCTTGACTCCGTCGAATGTTGGTGTGGGGTTGGTGATGCTTGGGTACCTCCGCAAAAGGGTGTGATACCTCGAGTGGTCTGCGATGAGCTTGACGGCCTGCTGGCTGCTAGGGCGGCATTTTCCAGTCATTGAGATGTTTGTGGTTGAATCAATTAATCGTTGGTGTCTTAGGTCGACTAATAATCCAAAATGTGTTAAGAAGTCTGCGCCAATTATCGCCGTCGAGACCTGAGCTACCACAAAATGCCACTTGAATGTTCGTCGGAATCCGAGACTCAATGTTAATAGTTTCCTTCCAAATGTCTTTATTTTGCTCTGGTTGGCTGCGTACAACTCGAATGGTTCTGCTCTCGTCTTCCTTACCTCTAGGGGTACTGGTATGCAGGACACGTCACTTCCGCTGTCTATTAAATAGGTTCGGTTGGTTTCCCTATCGTATATCTGTAGTCGTTGGCTAGCAACGATGCTGTCGGGGTTCCAGTTAGTGCCACCACTCTCTACATGTAGACTGTTCTCTCTATATCTCTCTATATGGTGGCTGTTCCTAGTTTCCCTGGTCGGTGAAAGAGCACGGGAAACG